>JACGWO010000004.1:26862821-27049804 GCA_034509735.1 Sesamum alatum
GATCAAATAATCCAATTTTGCGGACATTAACTTAAAATGTTATAAATTTCTAGATGTTATATCATTATTTGCTAATAATTCAACTTTTTTCTGGAAGATTAATGTTATAATAGTGAAGCAGGGATTGTGCAGTACTTCAAGAGGATAAAAACCAAGGAAGCTTCATATTTTACTATAAATCATTTCAGTTATATCATGTATGAAGCTTTTCTATTTATGAGATGTGGTTAAATTCAGTTGGCCTCGTCTATTTTTGTGAATGGAACCAAGCTCTGGAATTATCAGTGTATGATTTAATAATATCATTTCCCCATTTTTTTGCGTAATGCATTCCAATTTTCTTTCATCCATAGCCCTAAACTATGGAGGCCGAGATAGAAAGACTAATGGAGGCAGACCACATAAAGGAGATTCAATTCCCCGAATGACTCTCCAACGTGGTGCTCGTCCCCAAACCCAGTGGGAAGTGGAGTATGTGTGTAGACTGTCGGGATCTCAATAAGGCTTGCTCGAAGGATTTCTATCCACTCCCTCGCATCGACCAGCTGGTAGACTCCATCTCTGGATGCAAGCTTTTAAGCATGATGGATGCCTCGCAAGGATACCATCAAATCATGTTAGCCCCAGATGACCATAAAAGGGTTAGGTTCATTACTTCGTCATGGACCTTTTGCTACGTGGTGATGCCCTACGGCGTAAAAAATGCGGGAGCTACGTACCAATGCTTGGTGGACAAGATATTTTGCCCCCAGTTGGGGAGGAACATGGAGATGTATGTAGACAATATGCTTGTCAAGAGCAAGAAGGCAAACGATCACATCTCAAATCTAGAAGAAATATTTGCCATCCTCCGGTAGTATTGCTTGAAATTGAACCCCTCCAAATGCGCCTTTTAGGTGGGGACGCTTCTTAGGTTTCATGGTGACTGAGAGGGGGATCGAGGCCAACATTAATGGGGTACAACGCCTCACTAGGAGTATAGCAGCACTCAGCTGGTTCATTGCCAAATCGATAGAAAAAAGCCTACCCTTTTTCAAGGTATTATAGAAGGCTAAGAACTTTGAGTGGGGAAAAGAATGCCACAAAACTTTTAAAGAGCTTAAGCAATACCTATCTAGCCTTCCGTTGCTGTTAAACCTTTGCCAAGAGACACATTATATGTCTGCTTGGCGGCCACACCCCAGGTAGTAAGTTCATTCCTCCTTCAGGAGGAGAATGGGCTGCAGACGCCCATCTACTACGTTAGCAAAGTCCTTAACAGAGCGGAAAGAACGATATAATCTCCTAGAGAAAATAGCCTTTGCGTTGGTCATAACCGCCCAAAGATTGGGCCCCTACTTCCTGTCTTATCCAATAGGGGTCCGTACCAATCACCCCCTCGAACAGGTTCCCAGGAAGCTAGACACATCATGTCGATTAATCAAATGGGCCATCAAGCTCAGTGAGTACGATATCTCGTACCTCCCTAGGACAGCCATCAGGACTCAGGCACTGGCTAATTTCATCTCGGAAAGCACATCCCCTCCCCCAGACAAGGGGACCTGGCAATTACACGTGGACAAATCCTCTACCGCCCAGGGAAGTGGTGGGTGGTGGTCTTGACCTCTCCCGAAGGAGTAGATATGGAATTCGCAATCAAGTTCGGATTCAAAGCCTCTAACAATGAGGCCGAGTACCAGGCCTTGGCCATGGGTATGAGAATGGCCTGGGAAGCTAGGGCGAGGCATGTAGTAGCCTACTTCGACTCCTAGCTCATTGTTAAGCAAATGGAGGGAGTCTATGAAGCCAATAAGGAAAGTATGAAACAATACGTTCAAAGGATAGAGGAATGGAATGCCAAGTTTGATGCCTTCCAACTCATTCAAATCCCTCGGCAAGAAAACAACAAAGCCGATTACTTGTCAAAAAGATCTAGCACCATGGATGATTGTTGAACTCAGCGAATAACAATATATCACTTGCCAAAGCCTAGTCTTCCCCTGGAAGTACAGACCATACTTCCTGGGGGGTCTCGAGACAGCTTGTCTTAGACTGGTTAAAGGAAGGTCGTCTCCTTACTGATCGATGGGAGGCTGCCCGTTTGAAGAAGCGAGCTGTGTGGTTCCTCCTGGTAGGAGACACCCTATACAAGAAGTCTTTCACACATTCCCTCCTGAGATGCCTATCACACGTCCTCAAAGAAATCCATGGGTGATGTTGTGGATCGCACGTAGGAGTATTGGGTCTAAGCAACAAGCCTTAAGAGCTAGGTACTTCTTGCCTATGATGAAACAAGATGTCAGGTCATTAGTTAGACAGTGTAAAAGGTTCCAAAAGCACGCCTCCGTAATACATCAACCCACATTGTCCAATTGCTAGACCCATGTCTTTTTTCGAATGGAGGATGAATATCGTAGGGCCATTCCCCATGGCTCCTGGGCAACAAATATTCCTGTTTGTAGCTATAGACTACTTCCCGAAGTTGGTGGAATCCGAGCCCCTCTTCTGCATTACCGAGGGGGAGGTCATAAAGTTCCTATGGAAAAACATTATATATTGCTTTGGATTTCCCCGCAAAATCATCTCGAACAATGGACGACAATTCTAAGGGAACAAGATACGATACTAGTGCAAGGGGTTGAAAATCAAACAAAGGTTCACCTCTGTGGCTCATCCTCAAGCCAACAGTCAGGTGGAGGTCACCAATCGCACCCTTCTATAAGGTATCAAGAGAAGGCTCAATAGAGCTAGGGGCAACTGGGTTGAAGAACTCATCAGTGTCCTATAGGCCTATAAGACCATGCCTAGAAATTCTTCGGGCGAAAGCCCCTTTTCCCTAGTATACGGGGTTGATGCTGTAATACCACTTGATGTGGGCATGCCTTCCCATCGGATAACGTGTTATTCAGAAGACAACAACAATAATCTACTTAATGAGAATCTCGATTTCATCAAGGAGATAGAGAACATGGCCAAAGTGGACGCCAAATGAGCATAATTGTATCAAGTCGGAGAAAATGAACGAGAAGAAAATGTCCACGTATGTGGAACGTTGCTAAGAAACATTTGTATTCAATGCTTTGTATCCCTTTCCGAATACTTTGTAACCCTGAAAAACGATAATGAAATGTACACCTTTTCTTGTCTACTTGTTGTAGATTCATTACTTGCATTTTATTTAATAAGAGAGGGGAATGACCCCTCATGTTTAACGCTTTATTTGGTGAGAGAGGAGGATTACCCCTCACATTTAACACTTTATTTAGCAAAATAAGGGGATGACCCCTCACACTGACACTCTGGGAGGGAGATTGCCCCTCACATTGAAAAGAGGAGGATTGCCCCTCACATTGACATCTTATCTAAAAGAGGGGGATTGCCCTCATATTAATATTTTATCTAAATGAGGGGGATTTCCCCTCATATTGACACTTTATCTAAAAGAGGAGGATGGCCCCACACGTTAATGTTTCACCTAAAAGAGGAGGATTACCCCTCACTTAACATCTTATTTATAAGAGGGGGATTGCCCCTCACAGTAATATTTCATCTAAAAGAGGGGGGTGGCCCCTCACGTTAATATTTTTACTTAAAACAGGGGGATGGCCCCTCACCTTAATATCTTGTTTGAAAGAGGGGGATTGCCCCTCACGCTAACATTTTATCCAAAAAGAGGGGGGTTGCCCTTCATCTTGATATTTAGTTCAACACTTTGCTTATAAGATTTTTTGTTTAGTATTTGCTTATAAGAGGGGGATTGGCCCTTACATTTGAAATTTAGTTCGAGAAGAAACAACTTAATATAATGAATAATGGAGGAACCAAGTTTGATAACATATAAAAATGAACCCTTAAGAAGTTCCCCCAAAATGGCAAAGACCTCCCACAAAGGTGATCGGTTGTCGAAGCCGTCAAATATAAAGACTGATTCTAAACTGTAGTAGTCGTGGAACCAGGTCGAATCCCAAGGGAATTATTAATTAATTTCTCGATCTAGATTTAGTAACCAAAAAGGGGGTATGAATTAAGTACTAATTATAAATGAACTAAATTAAAAAAAAGCAAGAGCAAAATAACTGAGAAGAGATTATAGATGAAAGAGTCCAATTCAAGGGGGGTTCGTCTCACCAATCGTTATGTTTATCATGGATCGCTAAGGGTTAATTCCATAACCAAGCATTCAACTCTGGAATTCATTAGGATAGCCGTAACAAATTCCTGTTTTCCTATCGTAGTGGATTTGACTCAAGCATCTAAATCCAAACTTACTATATCAAGACTGGGCACGATAGCGTTCCATATCTCATCAATAATAGCATTTGCATCAATGAAAACAGTTGAATCTAGATCAAATAACCGAGATATTTGCAATTATCTAACCTAGTTTTCTCGTCCCTACATTTAAGTCATGCAAAGCACATAATAAATTTGTTTGCTACTCATACCACTCATTCATGACAATTACGGATCACTGAACTCATGGATAGCAATAGAATAATTAATATTGAATCGAATTGTCAGATCTATCAATAATAATCATTCCGTTAACAGTAAATCAAGACGAGAAATAATTGGCGAAATCAGATAAATTCAAGATCTCAAAACATAACAATAGGGTTTAACGTTTTCCTTGAATCGTAATAGAAAAACTAGCTACTAAACATGTTCATAGCTAAACAAAATATTCTAGATGAAAGCATAAATTTAGAGACAGAGAGAGAACACGATGATCAAAAAGATGGATTTTCTCTGTGTTCTAGTCTCCTTTTTATAGTTGAGAGTCCCCTTCCTATGCAGCTTCAGCGTTCTCTTTTGTGCCTAATTTTAGAGTCCTCCTTTGTGCCAACTTGGGATTCCTCGCGCAGATCTGGATATTGGTTAAGGCGTGATCACGCCTTAGAGGTTGTTCAAGTCTGCCCATTCAAAAGTCTCCTTATCTTCCCTCGCAGACTTGGATGTCGGATAGGGCGTGATCACGCCCTGATGCTTGTTCAAGTCTGCATATTGCTGTTTTGTACTTTGATCACTTTTCTGTCTTTATTTGGGCTTTTTAACTTCTTTTCTTCACAACGGGTGAATCTCGATTCTTCATTCAAAACTGCATAACTCGGCTAAAAATGTAAAGGAAACCTTTAAAAACCATACGAGTTAAGCATGCATATGAGAGATGAAATGCACCCTATCAAAAGGTCCAAGAGTGTTCCAACCAAGAGAACTTCTGTAGAGCCTCCAAAAAGCCCAACGGGACGCGTCGCGGCGCAACTTGACGCAACGTGATATATGGTGCAACACACAGTCAACATGACGCGTCGCGACGCGAGGTGATACAAATGCGACGCATCGCAACGCAATCACAAATAGTCATCAAAGGGGCAAGGTTCCCCTCGCCTCCATGGCGGCATACGAGGTTGCAGAGGATAAGGGAGCGAGTAACCACATCTCCCTTCCTTGACGAAAGGCGAGAACGGACTCGCGAATCATGCTTGCAAACACACTAAGCCTCTAGAAAAAATTTTACAACTGTGCAGAGGAAGGGTTAGAAGAACGAGTCCTTAACAACTCTCTCAAGGATGAACAAAATATCGAAAAGCCACAAGAGAGGAAGTGGCACCAAGATCCCGCAACGCCGGAAGAAACTCTTCGAAGTACGCAAAAAAATTAGGAGTGAAGTGGATGACGCACGACATTGAGGTCTGAAGCAGGGGGCTTGCGCTATCGAAGGACATCGAGGAGTTTCCAACTTTTTCCTAGCTTTAATTTCTGGAAAAATCTAGCAAATTAGATGAACGTTCTTGGTGCCCTAAACCAAAATCACTTCGTGATCAAAATCGACCACTTCAGCAAGCACGAGAGGAAGAAGGAGGGATAACAAGACACCCTCAGCCGAAATCCAACCGAGGCGGGGGGGGCCACGGCCAGACTCTGGCCGAGGCGTGCACCTCGACCATGCCATGATCCACCATCGACGGACCCCCAGCGATGCCTCATTGGACATTTTCTTAAAGTGCGTGACATCCTAAAATTCTTTCGAACTGGCGAATTATTTCTGTTTTTTCCAGATTAACGAATGGTGACTTTTGGAAGTCTAAAAACAAAAAGTACTGCAAGGAAAGAGATGAAGAGCCATATACTCGAGCCAACTCGTTTCGACATTTTTTCTGAAATGTGGCTGAGACCAAGAAGACAAACCGAACAAAGCAAGAGGAAGAAACTCATAATATCCCACCAAGTTTACACATAGAAGAAAGGAATCCCGGCAAGGGAAGGAGTTGAACCAAGAGTAGTTTGAAAAGAGAAAGAGTCTATATGAAGAAGGGTCCCAAGAAGGAAGGAACCCGTGGCAAAAGTAGAAGATCAAGGAAAAAGACCCCTAGTAGAAGAAGGAACAAGAAGAAAAAAGAGCTCTAGTAGAAGAGGGATTTGTGCCAAGAGAAATTCCAGAAAAGAAAGACTCTACATCAAAAAGGAAGATTATCAAGAAGAGGAAGCTGAATCAAAATCAGATTATTTGTTAGAACTTCCAAATTTCCCGCAAATATTGGGAAGTTGAGGGCTACTGATGGTGCTAGGAAATTAGGATAAGAGAAATTACCGAAATACCCTCGAGTTGTAAACAAATTCACGATTATGCCATAGCTTAGGAGAAGTTATAGAAGTAGTGGGGTGATGCCAAATTACCAAGGCACCCTCACTAATTAAATCTCGGCCGCCGGATGGAAGGCGGTTGAGGGGCAATACTGTATTTTCACCCCCTGTCATTTACTATAAATAGGGGGTGAAATCCTTTGTAAATCATCATGTTCATTTTATAGAAATCTATTTTTCTACTATTGGAAGAAATTCGTGTGCCTCGCAACATCATTTCAAGTTATCGTGCTTAGACTAATTAGCTCCCGAATCTTACACCATCATAAAGAATCTAATGTATTGTGGACGTCATGAGCAATAGGATTTAATAGGAAGGAAGCTTTAGAAACGGTCAAGGGAAATTCTTGTAAGACGTTGTTGAGGCGGCATGAGCCGCAATCTGTCCAGTAGCGTGGACATCAGTTTCAGAAGTTAATTGAATAGATGTCGTCAACACTGTCAAGAGAAAATCCCTTCCGAGCAAGTGAGTTGGCAAAGGAGAAGGTATATGGAGGGTCACTGTACAATTGCAGGAAATAGCAATATCGTTTCCGAATTTGTAAAAGATCATCAAAAAAGCAGCACGCGTGACCAGCGCATATGAGAAACAACCGCGAAAGCTTTTTTTATTTAAATTAAATCTTAAACAAAGAAAGAAAAACTGGAGAGACTACAAGTTCACCGAGAAATGCACAAAAACAATCGCATGAGAGCACGTGTCCCAACCACAGGAACCATAGTTTTTTATCTTCTTGATAAATCTAAAATCTTAAATAAAGAAATAAAAGAAAAATTATAAATTGCATAAAATCCCCTGTATTTTTAAAATTTAGCTAAAAACCTCCGTTGTGTTAAAAATATAGGCAAAAAAGCACCCTATGTTTTTAAAAATATTGCACACTCTCCCCTTCGTTAGTTATACTTAATGGTGTTAAAATTTGTATTGAATTGCCTGTTATGCCTTTGTTCTTGTAACCATTGATCTACAAAGATTATGAATGAACGATCCAAATTTCAACTAATTTAAAATATATTTTTCATTTATATATATATATGTGTATATATATACATTATACATATATAACATAATATATATATATATATATTACAGAGGCGGCAGCAACGGCCGCCACGGCCTCGCCGTCCAGTCTGGACGACGACGCCGTCGCCCGCGTACAAAGGGGGCCAATCGCTGTGGCGAGGGGCCGCGAATGGGGGAGACGGCCCTCGATCTGGGCGACGTCGCCTAGGGGTCGTCGCCCAGATCTGCGGGCGACATCGCCCGGGGGCCGTCGCACAGCTAGGCGGCGACTGATCAATTAAAAAAATATAATTTTTAATTATTTTAAAAACTAAGTAATAATTTAGTTTTTTATAGATAGAATCATATAAAATGAATTTAGATTTTTGTTTTAAATATTATTTATAATAAATAATATAATTTAAAAATTTTGATATAATTTGACGTATTTTGATAAATTATTATTTTCAATAAGTAAATATAATAATAAATTACAATTATAATTCGAATTTAAATATTATTTATAATAAATAATATAACTTAAAATTTTTTACATAAGTTTATTTATTTTGATAAATTAATATTTTCTATAAAATAAATATAATTATTTTATATATTTAAACTAAATAATAATTAATTTTAATTAATATTGTATCATTATAATTTATCTATTTTTAGTATATTAAATTTTATATTGTGCTTTTTCAAAATTCTAAATGGAGGCAAAATATCAAATAAGGGGGCAAAACTGACCTTTGCACACTTAAAATAACCCCCAAAATAGCCACAATTGAAGCCCTTTCGCACAACAAGCGAGTGTCAAACACTCTCCGTCAATTTCTGATGGAGAGGGGTTTTTTTGCTGCATTTTAAACAACACAAAGAGTTTTTTTGCATATAAACATAATACAGAGGGATTTTGCGCTATTTTACCAAAATATACGGGGTGTTATGCAATTTACCCAAAGAAAAAGAACAAAGATTCCACGAAGTGCACACGTCATCTACGACAACCATTATTTTTTTTTCTTTTATTAAAATCTGAAAAAAAAAAAAAACAAAAATGACATTTGTTGTGCGTGAGGCAATTTTCAGAATGCTCGTTCTATATTTTATCATAGTTTATTTATTGTAATTATAATTGTTATCCTAGTCTTGAAATTTATAGAAGTTTACCCTAGATTAGTTTAGAGACTAATGTATAAGGAAGACGTGTAGGGCAGTGGAGCACGCGAAAAAGGTGTTTTTTATATTTGAAAAGTCTATAAAAATTTTGGAGTACTACTCCCAACATTGAAGTTACTGGAATTATAAAGGAAAATTCGAACCGAGACATGGTATCATATATTTTCATTTGGATAGACAGTTAAATTATGGGAAAGGAAACAAGATTTTCAAAAATTAGAAATATATATAGAAAATTTAGGAATCTGTTTAACTCTATTTCTTAAACTTAGAAATGCCGTCTTGGTTAATTAATGAATTGAATTTATAATATTACTATTTATTGAGAATTATTGTTATAGCCTATTACATATGATTATTAGTTTCGTCCATTTCAGACCCCTTAGGAAGATAGATCTTCTGCATTTCGGGAATAAATTCTGTCTATATTGGAGAAATATATATATATATTGTGTTCCTTTGTAATATACAACACACCAAATATTTTTGAAGGATTTTAATTCATTTAATATTAAATACCTTCTTTTATCCAAACATACACAGTGAAATAAAATTTCTAATAATTAAATTCCCTGCAATTTTATTATGGGTGTCATGTTTCGTCTTGGCAAACAAACAGGACCTATATAGGTTGAATTGGCTCCACATACATCGTATTTCACATGGCTGCCACGCATGTCTCGTGCATGTTTCTTTGCACCATATTTTTTGCACCATTGTGACTAAAAACATGAATGAATCACAACAAATTTTACTATTATTGCTGCTACTTATAGTTATTTAGATTAATATATATATTTCCATTGATGCTCTGTAGGAATATTTTTATTCTTTGAATGTATATTCATTAACCAGTATCCAAACACAAGCAGCTGAATTTGGCTAAACAAATGCGTAACCGAATTCACTGAACGGCCAACAAAAGAGAAAGAGCAAAGTGAAATATATAGCTTAATTGGACAGTTCTCTCAGCAAAAATCTCTACCCTTAATTCACTACCTTCTCTGTATGTAGGCTCAGATGTTTGTTTCTCAGTAGAAAAATATAGAAATGTAGCAAATTATTAGTAGAACCTGCTCTAAATAAGTCCAACCAATTTCAGATTTTATTCGATCTTGCATTGTAGGTCGTTCCACAAAATCAATAGCTAGACCTTTTATAGTATTTTCCATCATAAAAAAGTGTTAAAGTTTCTAACAAATCTTTATATACATATAATGACCTTCACTATAATTGTTTACATAGTAAATATGAGGACATAATTGATTCTATTTAGTTCAGCATCATACGGCTTTATCAATTTTTAATAATATTGAAATAATTCATCAAGAATCCTTTTATATTTTAAAATCTAAGTTCAGTGTTTTATCATTAATATATTTTATTAACCCAAGAGATGTATATATATTTATTATCAAAGTTAAGTTTATATAATTACAATATTAATTGATATAAATAGTACTATTAACATTATTACATTTATATATAGGGACATCTTAATATCATCAAAAAAATAAAAAGATTTAATATGAATGATGAATCACAATTGTTTCTACTACTTATAGTTATTTAGATTAATATATTTTTATGATCATTACAAAAAAATTAATTTATAGGAACTGATTTTGTAATGGCCAAATCATTAATTTGGAATAACTTTTTGACTTTGTAAAGACTTTTGGAACTGCCAAGGAATTAGTCGCAAATTCATGAGTTACAAAAATTTTGTAACGGCTTAGTTGCCGTTACAATACTTGACCGGAAGGAGAAAATAAATTTGGACCTGTTTTTGGAACGACCAATATAACTTTATTGTATTTATTTTGGAACGGCTATTGTAATACACACTGTAATGGCTTGGCTTCGGATTTGCAACGGCCTTTCGCATTATTTTTGTAACGCCTTGCCATTATTTTGTAACGACTTTATTTTGGTATTAGTGATTGCTTTTTTCATAACTTTTGGAACGGCCTGTGTAACGGTTTTGTGCAACCGTTTTTGTAACTGCATTTGTTACTGTTTTTGCGCCGGGTTTTGTAAGAATCTTATGCACGGTCTTTGGAACGGCTTTGTAATTCTATGATGTATAGATGTATTCTAAAAGCCTTTATAAAAGCCGGGGGATCAGCTGGAGGCGGTGGAGGAGGCATAAAAGTGGGGTCCATCCGCCGCATATACTCCTCAAGAGCCGCGACCCGATCATCAAGGTGGGGCGTGGCTGTTGTGGTGACGAGAACGGGGAGGGTCACCGCCGCGGCCACGACCACCGCCGCGGCCATGACCTCGTCCTAGAGGAGCCGGACTCCTGATAGTCATGGATCTACAATTTTTGAAAAATAGCATTAAAGTTCTTATTTTCCAAAAAATAGCATTAAAATTACTTTCCATTCGAAAAAAAAAGGAAATTTATTCAGTTTTTTTTAATAATTACAGAAAATTATTTTCTAAAATTACAAAAAAATTACTTATTTTTTTTAAAAAAATTACACAAAATATCATGTAAAACAGAAAAATTTAAAAAAAAAGGAAATTTATTCAGTTTTTTTTAATAATTACAGAAAATTATTTTCTAAAATTATAAAAATTTATTTATTTTTTTAATAAAATTTTCAGAAAATATTATGTAAAATATAAAAATTCGAAAAAAAAAAAAGGAAATCTATTCAGTTTTTTTTAATAATTACAGAAAATTGTTTTCTAAAATTACAAAAATTTACTTATTTTCTTAATAAAAATTACAGAAAATATTATGTAAAACAGAAAAATTCGAAAAAAAAAAGGAAGTTTATTCAGTTTTTTTTAATAGTTACAGAAAATTATTTTCTAAAATTACAAAAATTTACTTGTTTTTTAATAAAAATTACAGATATTATGTAAAACAGAAAAATTCGAAAAAAAAATGAAATTTATTCAGTTTTTTTCTAATAATTACATAAAATTATTTTCTAAAATTACAAAAATTTACTTATTTTTTTAATAAAAAATACGAAAATATTTTGTAAAATAGAAAAATTCGAAAAAATGAAAAAGAATATTCAGATTTTGTTTTAATAATTACCCAATACTTCAACATTCCGACAAATATACCCAATACTTCAACATTTCAACATATATACCCAACACTCCAACATTTCAACAAATATAACCAATAATTCAACATTTGAACAAGTATATCCAATAAATATACTCAATACTTCAACATTCCAACAAATATACCCAATACTTCGACATTCCAACAAATATACCCAACAAAATATACTCAATACTTCCACATTCCAACAAATATACCCAACAAAAATACCCAAAAAATATACCTAATAAAAAAAATCAAAAAATTACTTACACCTAAAGAGAGGGAAGGTGGGCGTGGTGGCAGTGGTTTTGGGGGGGGGGGGGGGGGGGGGGGGGTTGGGGGGCGGGCTAGGGCAAATGGGGAGGGAGGAGAGGAAAAATGGGAGGAGAAAAAACCTAAGTGTGAGATATATACTAAGCCCAAGCCATTCCTAAAGCCGTTGCAAATGTGTTACAAAGTTTGAAAGTCATGCCTAAAGGTATTACAAAAATAATATTAAAAGTTTTCCAAATATTTAATTATTTTTTATTAAATTATCCATTAAATTAAAAAAATCGTAATTAACAATTAATTTTTGTAGAAAAGTATCGATTATGTGAAATGATGCAATTGAACTACATAAAAATATTTCATAGATGACAATGATATATGTTCACAACATGCGATAAATTTGTATATTCATAATTGTTAGTATTACATTGATATAACTATCATCTTACATTGTTGAACTCCATGGGTTAATCGGTCCTTCAGAATTCAAATCAAGCCGTTAGATATGATGTAATGGACAGAAAATTACATTTTATAAAGTTTTAGACTTATTGGGTACACGAATGTTGAGATATCGTACCCGAAACATAAGCATAAACATTGAAGATGGTGTACCATTCAATCAGGCCATCTGATTTTAAATCATACCATCAAATTTGACCTAATTAAAATATTTTTATATATATATTTAGATTTGGTATAAATCGGGTGCCCGGATTTTATGATATCGTACTAGAAAACATAAGTTTTTGAAAGGGACTGCTTTTGTTAACGGCTTTTTCCACGGGTTTTAAAAATTAAATTATCCATTAAATAAAAAAATCGTACTTTAATCAAATTTTGTAGAAAAGTATCCATTATGTGGAATAATGGAATTGAACTAAATAAAAATATTTCATAGATGACAATGATATATGTTCACAACGTGCGATAAATTTATATATTCATGAATGTTAGTATTACATTGATGTAACTATCATCTTACATTGTTGAACTGCATGGGTTAATCGGGCCTTCAGAATTCAGATCAAGCCATTAGATATGATGTAATGGGCAGAAAATTATATTTCTTAAAGTTTTAGACTTATCGGGTACATGGATGTCGAGATATCGTACCCAAAACATAAGCATAATCATTGAAGACGGTGTACCGTTCAATCAGGCCATTTGATTTTAAATCATACCATCGGATTTGATCTAATTGAGATATTTTTATATATACTTAAATTTAATATAAATCGGGTGCCCGGATTTTAAGATATCGTACTTGAAAATATAAGTTTTTGAAAGTGACTGCTTTTGTAACAGCTTTTTCCACGGGTTTTAAATATGCAATTTTTGGATGGATTTTGGTATAGCTTTTTGGACGACCAATTATTTAAAAGGAATCCTCTCAAAAATTTTAAATTTTCCACCGAAATTTTGTATCGGTATTTGATATGGCCCTTGTAACGACTTTTCTTACTTTAAAAAACTGTTACAAAATAATAAGGCCGTGCCAAAAATCATGTGAAATTGTTAACGATCGATGTTTTTTGGAACGCCATTTGTAATATTTTTTTCATTTATATATTTGGAACGGCTTTTCAGACATTGATTGAAACGGTTCACTTGTCAAAAAATCGAACCGTTCCAAAATTCACGAGGAATTGCAAAAGCCGTTACAAATTGAGACGACTTGAAGGAAATAATAAAGTCGTGTCAAAAACCATGTGAAATTAGTAACGACTGATGATTTTTGGAACGCCCTTTGTAACGTTTTGTTCATTTATATATTTTGAACGGCTTTTTGTACATCCTTTCGAACGATTCACTTGTCAAAAAAGTTCAACCGTTCCAAAATTCACGAGGAATTGCAAAAACTATTACAAATTGGGACGGCCTAAATTTTTGTAACTGCTTTTGTAATACATGTTATTTGGAACGGCTTTTGGATCAATATGGTTGTTACAAAAAGCTGAATTTTTTTGAAATTTCAAAATGACGTCATGAAATTTTTTTCGTTACAAATTGGCGGTAAAAGCCGTTACAAATCCCTTGTCTTTTTGTAGTGGCTCTATAAGAATATTTTTTATTATTTTAATTTATAAATAGATTATATAACTTTCCAGAAGTATAATTATGATTTAAAAAAATTTCCACTCCAATATTCCAATATTTTATGTCGTGCTTTTGGTTTTCTGTTTCATATATTTATGACAAACTTATTACATAGACACAAAGTATTAAAATCACAAAAAACTGTTTATATTTTCACAATTGTTATAAAACTAAGGATTAACGTTATTTTTGGTCCTATAACTATATCACATTCTCATTTCAGTCATTTATCTTTTTAGGGTTCCAAAAAAGTCCTATATATATATTCTAAAAGTACTTTATAATAGATTCTAAAAAAAATAAAATGTATTTATGAAAATATTAACATATATAAATAATTATATATATATATACAGAATTAATATATATATATATATCATTTAATACATATATATATATATATATAAATACTTTACCGCCGCCGCCACCGCAGCGGCGATGGCAACTGTCGCCGCAAGGGGCGCCGCAAGGGAAGGGGGCCAATGCGTCGCCCAACAAAAAAGGGGACGACGCCCGGGCGAGAACAGGTCGCCCAAAAATGGGCGTCGCCGTTGCCCCCCTTCCCTGCCGCTTATGTCGCCCAGATGGGGGCGATGCCGTCGCCCCCCTTCCCTTGCTAAGCGGCGGCGGCCGCGAACCCCTTCCCTTTCCTTTTCATTTTTGTATTTAATATTTAATTAATAAATTTGAATTAAAATAATATTTTAAATTAGTTAATTATATATCATTGGAAAAGAAAATTATTATTTTTATTTTTAACAACATTAAGAACTTTTTTTATAATTAATTCCATATCAACATTTTCTTTTTATAATTATCGCCATGTAATCGCCATGTCATGCATAATCAACCAATAAAATCACTTCCCCCAATTTAAATGCCACCTCAAAAATTTCCGGCGACTTTCAAAAATTTTCGGTGACTATCAAAATTTTCCGGCGAAATGTGGACCAAAATTGTGACAATTGAAAAGTTACAGGACCTTTTTGGAACCCTAGAAAGATAAAGGACTAAAACAAGAATGGGGTATAGTTATAGAACCAAAAATGCGTTTAATCCTAAAACTAATATAAAATTGCAACAATATGAGAATTAGAATAGAGATGAAAAGATAGTATTCTTATATCATTTCTCATTGTCAACATTCAAAATAAAGTGGCGTACTTATAGGCTCCAATATTACAATCAAAAGTCTCATCTTTGATGAGGGGAGATAAATCACAAGAGGTAACAATTTATGAGAGAATGTAAAGAGTATGAGAGACGAAAATAAACATCCACAACTTTAAATTTCATAACGCTCCCTCTTGGATGTTCATTAATCAAGAACATGCTTCGTTAAAACCTTACTAAGAAAAACCTCAAGGGACAAAAACCTAGTGAAGGGAAAAGAGTACATTATTTTTTAATACGCAATTATATACTGCCTCATTAAAAACCTTACTAGGAAAACCCAGTGGAAAAAAACTATGGTCAAGGAAAAAGAGTGCAACACGTATTTACTCCCCCTCATTAAAATATCAGTCGAGATCTTTAAGGCGACAAACGCCAATATTATGGACTAGCTTCTGCTAGATTGTCCCTTGGACGGACTTGTTGAACATCAATATCGCCATTCTTTAAAGATCATGAGTGAAGAAGAATTTTGGTGAAATATGTTTCGCTCAATCCTCTTTTATGTACCCTTCTTTCAGTTGAGCAATACATGCCGCATTATCCTCATATAAGATCGTGGGGATATTTTTTTTCAAATGATAATCCACAAGTCACTCGGATGTGTTGAATCATAGATCTCAACCAAACACATTCTTGACTTGTCTCATGTATTTCTATAATTTCTGCATGATTTGATGAGGTAGCTGTTATTGTTTGTTTCATAGATCGCCATGAAATTATTGTACCACCACAACTGAACAAATAACAAGTTTGCGGTCGGCCATTATGCGGAGCAGATAAATAGCCAGCATCTGCATAACCAATTAGATCGGAATTGGGTACTTTTGATTAAAATAACCCCATATCGATCATACCTCTAAGATAACAAAGTATATGCTTTATTTCATTCCAATATCTTTGCGTGAGTGAAGAACTATATCTTGCTAATAATATAATTGATTATTTTTAATAAAAAAACCAATATCCATACTTTTCAAGTCAAAGATACCTATAGTATCATAAATCTATGGAGTATTCTTATAATCTAGCACGATTACAACAATCAGATTATATTAGTATGTGTATAAATAACTCCCTTGGGTGGCATCTTCGTCCACACAATTATAAAGGAGAACATTACTTGGACCAAGATACAGTAATGGCTGCAAAATGGCCTTACCCTACTTGTAAAAATTCTAGTTGCCAAACACCTCAGTGTTGTGCAAAAGGTAATTAACTAATATTTGTTTTAGTTTCTAATTACTGATGATTTTTTAACATAGGTTACAAATACATATGGCCTGATGTAGTAGGCATGGATATTTCCCAAGCAAAAATCCATAATTGAGCATGACAACCCGATGGTGATTGTCGTTGTCGTGAAGAAAGGTCAGTTATGGATACTGGACTACTGTTGCAACCGCGTCTATGTTTACTGTCACGGGCGGATTCTTTTGTTGCAGCGGAATATCTCTTTTTCGCCCGTGATACCTTTCAGGTTACACTCAACCTTCGACTGACATTCATCCATTTGAGTCCTAACGGTTTCCCCGTCGTGTGTCTTCGACAATCGCAGCTCACCAGCGCGACATTCGAATGCCTCCCAGTGCGGCACCTTGTGCCCGTGCACTCGCCTATCCGAAATGCCCATGTTCGCCGAGGGTCACGGCTTGCACGCCTTGCGTGTATTCGTGCCCAGCCCCAACTAGCCAGTTCGCCATCGTGCATCTCGCCCACAATCTCGGGCCCTTTTGATACATCTCGCAATGGCTTGGAGCATCTTTGCTCCATCTCGGCACTGCCATTCTTGTGCCCACAACGCCCATCGCATGCCCAACATTCACTCGGTACATCCCCGGCGCATGTCTTCACCATGCCCGTCTCATATGCCTAGCCCGAATATGACAACATCGCAAGTCCGTGGCCCAATCCGTATGCCAATATCTCGCATCAATCTCTCACGGCATGCCCAATATGCCTTCTTGCCTTTCGGCGTGGCTTCACAATTTGCCCACAGCGCGGCGTCACCCCGTGACCGCGTATCTTAGCCAACGGACCCCCTGCATGGCTAGAACCCAATAGCGCATGTCAGAAGTTAGCTCACGAGGTCTTGGAGTGCTTGCTCGATTGCTCATTCATCCTAGAGGTGTTGCCCCTGATTTCCCGTAGCCCGCCGGACAACCTTGCGCATAGCACGGAATCTCTTAGCTCATTTCTTGCCCAACGTGGGCCATCCTGGCCCCATGCCGCCTGTCCGGTTCCCATCCCATCCGGGGACTTTAGCCCTCCCTTCGAGGTGCTTAAAGCCGGCCCTTGAAGGCCCTAACATGCGCTCAAGGGTTGCTCATTTAGTGTTTTGCTGCACGGAGGAGGCTAGCTGGAGCTCACCACTGCATGCCCCCCTTATAATAGGCTTAAAAAGAAAGAATTTTCATTATTCCAGCAGTAGACATTAAAGTGGTCAAGGAGCACACCTTTTTTGCATCTCCCTCGTCCGACGTTCAAATCACATGCTTCTTGCATGGTTGCGTAGCCTATGACTTCTACATCACAAATCCATAGTTTCAGCTCCATCCAATCATCAATCTTTGGGGAATTGCCCACGCAATATTCTGAAACAGCAGTCTCGCTGCTGCACTGGCAGACTCCAAACATCATCGTCGTTTCCTACTCAATCGGAACCGTATAACTCTGAAACTTGGTGGAGATGTTCCCAACACTCCATGGAACACAACATTGAAACAGTTGTGAAAATTGCGAAAGATAAAGCACTCTGCTTCGGACATCAATATCCTGTTCGCAAACAGGATGGCGCCACGTAGTCGCCCTTATAACTTCATGCCCAAACGTTCATGAAATGACTTCATAGTTGGCGGATAGCATCCTCACACATCAAGGAAGTTCCCATACGAACAATATTGCAATCCCCAATCGGTAAGAGTCTCTTCTCACTTGCCGTTTGTGCACCTACGTGCTGGCCGGTACTATCCCCTTGCCACCCGTACGTCCTCCGCAAGTCACTGCCGACCGTCGTGGCTAAGGGGCGGCAGGTGACATTCTCCCCCACTCGATCTGTTAACGTCCTCATCAACATATACACAAAGAATTGAAGTGTATGCAGTACCCGATACCCGTCTCTAGTATCCTGCTACACCAGACCGACCTCAAGCTCTTTCAAGCCTTTCTGCGTGAGTGCCCTTCAGCACAACATGTTTTCTCCACACCAACGATGCCTCTGATGCATCCCATTGTAGCCTGATCAATACAAGTGGAAGTCCTTGTACTTCGTCTACACCCTTTTCCTCCGGTGGGTTCCTTCCCACAAAAATAGTGCCTCAATGCACTTCATTCCACACGAAAACTCAAGTTGGAAGTCTGTGTACCCTTCTACACTCTCTTCTTCATTTGTCACCTCAATTGATTGTTTGCCCCCATGGATAGTATCTCAATACACTCAATTTCCCAAGTTCGAAATCTGTGCCGACATTCTGCACTCTCTTTCCGTGACTGCTGGGTAGCAAACTGTGCCGCAAGTTTCGTCAATTTTGTCATTCATAACTGTGTCATCTCTCAAAATAGTGCCTCATATACACCCGAATTGATCTGGAACTGGTCAAGCTTGAAGTCTGTGCACTCGGTTCGCACTCTCTCCCCCACTCGATGTGTTGCCGTCCTCGGCAAGCACGGAACCCACCCCTTGGTGACCACACTTAAACCAACTTAAAAGCACTTGGGCCTCGCCCAAAACATCGGAACCATGCTGCTTACAGGTCCAGATTCTCTCCAAAGGGTTCCCTCTTAACCTAGCGCAAGGATTGAGACTTTAATGCCAACCCAACAAAAGGATTGAAGCTTGGGCCCCAACCTAACAGCACCATGCCGCTCATTGTGCAATGCAACCTAATGTTCCTTCACAATCTAAACTCGGTTGTCCCTCTCAGAAATCCTTAGACCATAGAGCCCACATATGGTGTCAGAATCCCGTCGAAGAACATTCTCAATTCAGCTCAACTGTGCTCCCGGTGAGCACACAACACGGCTTGGTGGCCTTCTTCCACCCAAGCTTCGGACAAGTTGCCACAATTCACACTTTTACACATTTCGGATTCCTGCCCTCCGGTTCTTGAAGCATGTCGTCTTTTCCTTTAGATGCACCCTCATCTGCCCACGAGAACTTCATCCCACATTTTCGGTCTGCCATACACATTTGTGTTTCATTTTTCCACATGAAACTTTTTCTGCAAAGGGGTCTAGGCGTCCACTCCTTGCAACCCCAAGGGTGGCTTGCTCTCATGCACTTTATGTGCAACTGTGCCTCGGTGCCTCAACGATTCAGCTCGTCCTTATCCACTGGAAGGTTTCCAACAAGGTTGTACTTCGCCCACCGAACTGCCTCAACGCCTTGATCGTCTTCGGACTTGCAACATTTCCGCGCACATGGTTGCTAACGGCGCAAACGTGACCACCCGACACATCGACATGTCCCCCTCTCGCATAGGGAAGCAAGATGAATTCTGAAAATCTGATTTCTTTCTCACATCCAAAAAAAAAAAAAAAATTCGGGACGATTGACAGCTTGCCCAAGCATATGCAATGCTCACACAACTGCCAACCAACAATAACAACCTCAAAGTCGAACAGTAGCTACTCACTCACTGAAGTAGCTCCAACGCGCGCAAAAGGACGCCACCGATTCCTTATTCTATGGCGGACATCCCCTAATATCATTCCGTCTCACAAACAGCTCACTGAAGCATTTTAAAGCCCAACGCAACAAACCTACAACTCTGTGCCGTACTTCGGTCTGATTCTGTCTCGAAACGGTCTCAACTCGCCTCTACCTCATGTAGAGCTCGTGTGCCACACTTCCTCTTCAAGTGCGCACTTCGTCCTTCGGGAGCCCGGGATTATCCGGGCTCTGATACCAACTGTCACCGGTGGACTCTTTTGTCACAGCGGAATATCTCTTTTTCGCCCGTGATGCTTCTCAGGTTGCACTCAACCTTCGATCGATCTTCATCCATTCGAGTCCTAACGGTTTCCCTGTCGTGTGTCTTCGACACTCGCAACTCACCAGCACGACATTCGAACGCCTCCCAGTGCGGCACCTTGTTCCCGTGCACTCGCCTATCCTAAATGCCCATGTTTGCCGAGGGTCGCAGCTCGCACGCCTTGCGTGTTTTCATGTCCGGCCCCAACTAGCTAGCTTGCCGTCATGCATCTCGCCCACAATCTCGGGTTGTTTCAATACATCTCGCAATAGCTCGGAACATCCTCGCTCCATCTCGGCACTATAGGCCACTCTTGTGCCAACAACGCCCATCGCATGCCCAACGTTCACTCGGTACATCCCCGGTGCATGTCTTCACCATGCCCATCTCGTATGCCTCGCCCGAGTAGGACAACATCACAAGTCTGTGGCCCAATCCGTATGCCAACATCTCGCATCAATCTCGCATGGCATACCCGACATGCCTTCTTGCCTTTCGGCATGGCTTTACAATTTGCCCACAGCGCGGCGTCGCCCCACGACCGCGTATCTTAGCTAATGGGCCCCCATGCATGGCTAGAACCCAATAGCGCATGTCACGAGTTAGCTCACGAGGTCTTGGAGTGCTTGCTCAATTGCTCATTTGGCCTAGAGGTGTTGCCCCTGATTTCCCGTTGCTCATGGGGCAACCTTGCGCATAGCACGGAACCTCTTAGCTCATTCCTTGCCCGGCGTGGGCCATCCTGGACCCACGCCGCCGTCCGGTTCCCATCCGTTGGAAAATAATAAAAAAATATAATATAAAACGATAATGTTACAAAAATTAAGAAAAATAGAAAATCAAAACTTACACAAAAAAATCTTATTAAATTCTTTTATGGATCACTACTTTTACTTCCGCATCAGTTGATTTAAATATAAAACTATGTATTACAATTAGTGAACAAGACAAGCAACTTTTTAATTCTAAGGATTAACGTCTTATTTAATAGTAACTTTTTTACACGTGCATTGCATAAGATGGTTGTTAGTGGACTAAAAACATATGTTTTTGTATAATATCGTACATATCTTGACCTTCTTTGAAACTATAGCTCTTCTTCTGTAAGAAAAATAAACTCCCATGAAGATGGCTAATACACCTAGAAACAAGCTCTTATTTCACCTGATGTTATAACTGTAACAATATCATACATATCTTGACCTTCTTTGAAACCAAGACTTAACATTAACAAACCCCGTAATTACAATTAATTTGTTTTCTTTCTTTTCCCCTAGTTTCCATATTATTGGACTTCTTACATGGACAGAAATATTAGTTAGAACCAAGTTGATTTTGTGATCAAAGCCTATAGAATTGTACGAACATTATGAGAGTCAAATTGAAGTAATTCTTGGTCAGTATAGTAGTATATGTGGCATGAGATTTAAGGAATGTTGGGCAGACAAGTAAATTAAAGAGAAAAAAATATCAAATTTCATGAAAAGTTGATTGTTCTGTTTAGATTTTATAAACTGCACATATAATTGTCATAGCGTGATGATAACAGAAGCAAGACAAAAATTGAAGTGTTTACCTGAAGAACATGATGAGGTTACCATACAAATCAATTAAAGAATAGGTAGAAATAATTTTACCTTCATGGTGTAATTACATCCATGTGTATAATGAATGATGAATTTATTGGAAACTTCCCAATTCCACATGGGCTAAAAGAAGTAAGATTAATGTGAATTATTTGGAGAGCAAAAATAAAAAGAAAATATAGGACCCTTCACCAATAATCAGGCAGCGTTGTAGCATACGATGAGTATGCTTCACGCCGTGCAAAGGAGACACAAGGCATACCCATACCTATCCTACCGAGAAACAATAGTGTAATCAAGAATATTCTTTTGGCCAACTAACCTGATCAAAAATTACCCGTTAAAAGAAATTTTACGCATAACTTATTTACGAATACACATACAATTTAAAAACCAACTAAAAGCCTTATCAGCCTTTAGATCATCCTTCATCTCCAACAACTGAAATTAGCAATATAAATTTATAAATAAGTGAAACAGTACTGTGCAATGTCTATCACAAACTCATATTCTATAATGAAGTACAACTAATTCAAGAAATAATTGACAAAAATATAATGTTCCACATACAAGAGACTGAGCATGCCCTTCAGAGTAAGAGTTTAAGAGATAATTTATCGGAATATGTGGGCCTTCAATTACACCTAATCATTCATTATCAATTTCTCCCTAACAAAGTAATTTCTTGTGGTATGGTAAATCATTAAACAACTAAATCCAGACAATGCAGATTCTTATGATGAGTTTACTTGTTTTGTGTCTCCCGGATAGAATTCGTATCACTATGTCATAGATTGGTTTAGAATCATCAAACTGAAATTAATGTGCTATGCATTTAGTATTGGGAGATATTGATTATTCAGTTGATAATGCTTCTCCACAAACATGACTCTTGGAGTTTTACATGGTTCTATGGATGAAAACTTGGCAGGAAAATTGAATGTGGATTCAAAATGATGTTTCCTCAAATTAGTCACCATTTCTATTTTCGGGTATTTCGAGCCAAATCAGAAATCCATTAACAATGAAAAAATGGACCGTGTTATGGATTCAAACAGTGTACTCTTTCCACTTGAAGCAATTTCAATGGCAAGTGGTTCCTACCTATATTAAGAACATCATTGAGATCGACCAGGGAGAGGCAGTTTCATAATGGAAAGACAATAGTTACAGTAATTCATCAAGTCAGCCTGTTTGAAATGTTTACCTTTCTCGACTTTTAGACCCTATCTAGATGACAGAATATCTCAATTTTGTAGAAGCTCAGTCTCTGTATTGCACAAGTTTTTCTTGATGGATTTCTTAGACAATCTGGAGGACCAAAGGCAGGAGACAATCCAAGACAATCATGGTTGGAGGAAACATTGAGATGCCAAATAATTAGAAAAAATGGAATCATGGATTGGCACAAAAACTAAGAGAAGTCAAAGAGTCAGGTAGGTGGAGAGTTAAGTTGTTTACAAAAGGCTCTCAATATAATAGTGTAAGGGTAATTTCGGTACATAAAATAAAAGAAAGAAACCTATCTAGCTATTCATGCTTTTATATACACTAGTCAGAAGCACGTGTGTTGCACGTGATTCGTATTATCTTAATAAATCATTACATTGTAACAATAAAATAAATTTATAGTTAATATATAAGAATATATAAACTAAATTTAATAGGCACTTTATAAATAAACATTATTATTTTTACAAAGTAAAAGAATATAGTTAAAAATAAACATTTTTTCTCCACTTTAATTATTATTTAATATTATAATTATATTTGTTCTACTTTTGCAATATGTGCATCTTTTTTAGTATAAGTAAATCACATTCGTATAAGAAATTTTGGGTCAAGAAAATCATATGCATACATAACAAACACAAAAAAAAAATAAAAAAAAAAATTAAAACACACTATATGTATGTGTGTGTAGGATATACGATGACTAAAACTGATAAATAAAAAATAAATAGTGATTGATTTTTTTAAAATAGAGAAGTAATGCATATAAAAATTTAAGTATGTGCATCATTTACGATATATAAATATATTAAGATTGTATAAACATATATATATATATATATATTTATTTTTGACTTGCTGCTTTATAATTGTATTAATGTTTGTTATCAAATATTTATTTAGTAAAGCTCTTATATTCTCAATAAATGTTGCTTTACATTGATGATCACATTACAGGAACAAACAATGAAAATAAACTTTTAAATCTTTCATCTTATTAATTAGCTCTAATTAAAATAAAATATAAAAAGAAAATACAATTAATATTGTATTATGAAATAATCATAAAAATCCTTGTTTCTAAGTGAACTTTATTTTCATTGAACTTGTGGTTATTCTAAACTTGTTTAATTTATGAAATAATATTTTAACCTTTTTTGGTTTGTGCAAATTTTGGAAAGAAAAAAATATATTAATTAGTCATTTCTTTTATTTTTCTTTTATTGTTTTACTCCTTATGTTAACTATATTTAAAATTATTTATACATAATTTTCTACTAATAGCTTCATTATAAAAAAATTATTTCATTCATCATGTTGTCCAAATAGATTCTAAAAATAAAGTTCTAAATTGATTAAACCATCTATGAAATGATTTAAAGTGGAATAATAAGTATTAAATTTTTTAACCTAGATAATATAAAAATAATTACTTCAAGTTTAAATTTTTAATGATCAAAACTTCAATTTATAAAATATTTAAGAGTCCAATTATTGGTCTAATTATACTTTTAATTAGACATCCATAATATTATTTTATTGCCATATAAAATTTTAGCTATTATGTAATATTTCAAAAAAATATTATCTATGTCTTTTTCTTTGATATTTTCATTAAAAAATATGATAAAATCAAATTACAAATACTTCAGAAGAAAAAGTATATTAGGAAAAAGAAAAAAATAAATTATTAATTGTCTTAAGTCTCTCTTTTTCTTTTATCATTTATCCTTTTTATATTTTCTAAAGGAACATATAGGATTTGGTTAGTCTAATCAAGAAAAAATATGAAAAGAACAAAAATTTGATTACCTTTCTTACTTTTATGTCTATTTCTAAATCTGAATACTTAAAAACTAAAATAAAAAAAATTAAAATTATGTACTCTATTGGGAGCGTTAATATGAATATGTACTTTTATAAATTTAAATTTATATTACAATAATTATAGTAAATGATAGTTATTCTATTATTGGGTATTAGAAAGATCTGTTTCAAGAAGCTTTTTGAATATTTCATAAGTCTTATGCTATAGATATCAATATAATCTTATATATAACATAAATATCTTATATATACAAATCTATACTTATACTTAAACATGAAAGTTTGTCTGTGATCAAATGATGATTAAAATTAGGACTTTCAATTTAAAATTTCAGTAAATATAGCGCTAGTTGATAACCATTGAAATTCAAACATTTAAAAAAATCACTTAATTAATAGCTCCCTTGAAGAATCTTCTCTTATGTTTCATTGGACTTATGGTCTTCAATTTACAAAAGAAGGTAGGTATTTTTATATTTTAGATATTTCCCTCTTATAAACTTTTAGATTTTAAAATTAATTCTCTCCATGATACTTATCTTTCATCTTTATATTTGTGATAAGAAATTCACCATTATTTATACGAAAACATCGATAATTAATCTTTTTGTTCTTTTGCCTTCTATTGAAATTTCAGATCCTATAATTATTTCTCATTATAATATTAATTTTTCATCCTTATATTTGTTTTACTTATAAAATATTACTTTATTTTTTACATGCCTATATTTGCAATAAAAGGTTATCTTTTAAATTAATCCATATTCTAAATTTACTTCATGAATGATTTAAGATTTTAATTTTTTTTATAGTTGTGCAAAGCAAGAAATAAATAAAATTTAGCTTTTGATTTTGATTTGTATTTTTGAAATCTTATACTAATTATCAATAAAGTTGTTTATAATGTAATTTTCTTTTAATAATCTCTTTACTTTTTATTTTATTCCTCATGTTGGTAGAAAATAGTCTAAATTGATGAATAATATCTTATGGAATGATTTGAATGGATAAGCATAAAAATCATTGACTAATTCTATAAGTTACGGTCGAATTAAAAATATAAATGTACATAAATTAAATTACTTATTATTGAAAATGATGTAGTAGAAATCTTATAGACCAAGTAATCTATGCATTAAATAATCAAAAAAATCATAGACCTATTTAATTCATAAAAATAAGTTTTGAATAATATTATTATGATTTTAGAACTAATATTATAAAGACAATTAATTATAAAATCACTTATGAAACAATTATCATATTTTAAGTTTGTTTTTCATAAATAATTGATTTTAAGATAAACTTATATAATGTGCTTGTTTCTCATTGAAGTTTATTTTCGTTGAGCTTGCGGTATTATACTATTAATCAGGTACCCCAGAATATTTTTGTGGACATATAAAATTATACTTTCTATGAAATTTTAATATTTTTAATCAACACAAAAAATTAAAATAATATATAAAACATCTCAAGTTGTACAAATAAATTATAATCTAATATTCTATGAAAATGATATACTTGACATCACAAAACAGAAAGAAACATAAAACATGCCAACTCGTTCACACTTTTATAATATATGTATAGATATAGACAATATTTATCTATGGTTGTATGCCCATTTTTTCTTCTTTTTCATTCTTTTTTCAGAAAAAAGATATGTGTGGTGATGATTTAGGAGTAACATTTACACCTTTTGATATTTTTTTACAAGGAGCGATTTTTATCGTGTATTGTTGAAAAGATCAAATATGTACACTGTCATTTTCTTCTATTATATTAGAGATTATTAAAGAATCATACAACGTACTTATTAATGACATCTCAAATGCTTAAGTTACATTTTAGTCTATCTTACAATAAAAAGTATTCACTCATATGATAAGTAATTTAATTGATTCTCATTTTTCTTTAAACCTATTTTACTCTTCAAAATGTTTGTTTTACATGACAATTCATTTAATTGATTTTATTTTTCATCGAACCTCTATATTTTAATATAACTTATGATATAACTAATCTCATTTATATCTATGCTAGAAAAATTCTCAACATTAAATCCTTTCAATTTTCATGCTTTTTTTCTAGTCATTTCATGTTATATGATTTGGCTATTTTTGATATAGTAAGTGTATGTTATATTATGAATATAATATAATAAAAATGATATGGGTAAATAAGTATAATGTCAAAAGTAATTAATAGGAATAACTATGGATAATGTGAAAGTAATTAATAAGAGTAAATATGTATAATGTGAAAAGTATTTAATAAGAATCAATATGTATATTATTTTACATTTGTATCCTTAGAAAAATAATACTATAAGGTTAATTTAGTCCAATCAAAAAAAGAAAGAAACCAAAATCTTTATTCATACTTTGATATTTTTTTTTACATGGAGCGATTTTTATCGTGTATTGTTGAAAAGATCAAATATGTACACTGTCATTTTGTTATATTATATTAGAGATTATTAAAGAATCATATAACTTACCTGTTATTTACATATCAAATGCTTAAGTTACATTTTAGCCTATCTTACAATAAAAAGTATTCACTAGATCTATATGATAAGTAATTTAATTTATTCTCATTTTTCTTTTAACCTATTTTACTCTTCAAAATGTTTGTTTTGCATGACAATTCATTTAATTGATTTCATTTTTCGTCGAACCTCTATATTTTAATATGTCTTATAATATAACTAATCTCATTTATATCTATGCTAGAAAAATTCTCAACATTAAATCCTTTCAATTTTCATATTTTTTTCTAGTCATTTCATGTTATATGATTTGGCTATTTTTGATCTAGTAAGTGTATGTTATATTATGAATATAATATAATAAAAATGATATGGGTAAATAAGTATAATGTCAAAAGTAATTAATAGGAATAACTATGGATAATGTGAAAGTAATTAATAAGAGTAAACATGTATAATATGAAAAGTATTTAATAGAAATCAATATGTACATTATTTTACATTTGTATCCTTAGAAAAATAATACTACAAGGTTAATTTAGTCCAATCAAAAAAAGAAAGAAACCAAAATCCTTATTCATACTTTGATATTCTTTTTACATGGAGCGATTTTTATCGTGTATTGTTGAAAAGATGAAATATGTACACTATCATTTTGTTCTATTATATTAGAGATTATTAAAGAATCATATAACTTACCTATTAATGACATCTCAATTGCTTAAGTTACATTTTAGTCTGTCTTACAATAAAAAGTATTCACTAGATCTATATGATAAGTAATTTAATTGATTCTCATTTTTCTTTTAATCTATTTTACTCCTCAAAATGTTTGTTTTACATGACAATTCATTTAATTGATTTCATTTTTTATCGAACCTCTATATTTCAATATGTCTTATGATATAACTAATCTCATTTATATCTATGCTAGAAAAATTCTCAACATTAAATCCTTTCAATTTTCATATTTTTTTCTAGGCATTTCATGTTATATGATTTGGCTATTTTTGATCTAGTAAGTGTATGTTATATTATGAATATAATATAATAAATATGATATGGGTAAATAAGTATAATGTCAAAAGTAATTAATAGGAATAACTATGGATAATGTGAAAGTAATTAATAAGAGTAAATATGTATAATGTGAAAAGTATTTACTAGGAATCAATATGTATATTATTTTACATTTGTATCCTTAGACAAATAATACTATAAGGTTAATTTAGTCCAATCAAAAAAACAAAGAAACCAAAATTCTTATTCATACTTTTATATAGACATAGATAGATATAGAATATAGATATAGATATAGATAGATAGAGTAGTCAGAAGCACGTGCGTTGCACGTGATTCATATTATCTCAATAAATTGTTACATTATAAAAATAAAATAAATTTATAATAAGATTATATTAACTAAATTTAATAGGCACTTTATAAATAAAAAATACTATACTTACAAAGTAAAAGAATATAATTAAAAAATAAATTACTTCTTCTCCACTTTAATTATTATTTAATATTATAATTATATTTGTTCTACTTGCAATATATGCATCTTTTTTAGTATAAGTAAATCACATTCGTATAAGTAATTTTGGGTCAAGATAATCATATAAATACATAACAAACACAAAAAAAGATTAAAACACATTATAGGTTTGTGTAGGATATACAATGACTAAGGCTGATAAATAAAAAATAAAATTTTAGATCCTTCTTCTTATTAATTGGTTCTAACTAAAATAAAGCATAAAAAGAAAATACAATTAATATTGTAATACGGAATAAGCATAAAAATCCATGTTTCTAATTGAACTTTATTTTCATTGAACTTGATTGTTATTCTAAACTTGTTTCAGTTATGACATAATATTTTAATCTTTTTGGGTGTGCAAATTTTGAAAAGGAAAAAAAATATTAATTAGTCATTTCTCTTTTTTTCTTTTATGTTCTTACTCCTTCTATTAACTGTATTTAAAGTTATTTATAACATAATTTTCTACTAATAGCTTCATTATAAAAAAAATATTTTATTCATCATGTTGTCCAAAGAGATTCTAGAACAAAGTTCTAAATTAAACCATCTATGAAATGATTTAAAGTGGAATAATAAGTATTAAATTTTTTAACTTAGATGATATAAAAATAATTACTTTAATTTTAAATATTTAATGATCAAAACTTCAATTTATTAAATATTTAATAGTTCAATTATTGGCCTAATTACACTTTTAATTAGACATCCACAATATTATTTTATTGCCATATAAAATTGTAGTTATTATGTACTAATTCAGAAAAAATATTATCTATGTTTGTTTCTCTGATATTTTCATAAAGAAACATGATAAAATTAAATTACAAATACACCAGAAGAAAAAGTATATTAGGAAAAAGCAAAACCAAATTATTAATTATTTTAAGTCTCTTGTTTTCTTTTATCATTTATCCTTTTTATATTTTCTAGAGGACCATGTATGATTTGATTAGTCTAATCAAGAAAAAATATGAAAAGAAAATTAATAGTATAAAAAAAATTACTTTTCTTACTTTTATATCTTTTTCTAAATCTGAATACCTAAAAACTAAAATAAAAAAATTCAAACTTATTTACTCTATTGGACTCGTTAATATGGATATGTACTTTTACAAATTTAAGTTTATATTACAATAATTATAGTATTATTCAAGTAAATAAATATATCATCAATAATTAATTGGATAAATAGAATTGAAAAGGTGTATATCCAAATAATAGTATAATTTAATATATATTCATTTACTTATATAATCAGTAGCTCTTTTTGATTTAGTAGCAAACTTTTAAAGAGTTAAAATTTTATATTTTTCTTTATTTTTTCCTATAAATTCATCTTAATTTGTATTTTCGAATTATAGTAGATGGACAATATTTAATTAGTGTAAAAAATTAGAAAAGTATCATATCACCCAAATAATTATAAAAAATATTAATTTAAATAAGCTCAATTATCTCATAGGAAGTACTTTATATGACTATTACCTATGACTAAAATGCTCTTGAAGTCTAGTTTCATACAAATTTATTTTATTTGAAAATCTATAATCAAAATGTTAATGATAGAAGAAACCACATTGCTAATTTTAATAGAGGAAATTAGAATATAGAAAGTACCCTTGGTATTATATTTAAACTATGTTATCATTAAAAGAAGCCCAAGGATCCCCCCTTTTCTATTATTTAGTACATGATAGTTATTATATTATTGGGTATTAGAAAAATATGTTTCAAGAAAGTTTTTGAATATTTCATAAGCCTTGTGGTATAGATATCAATATAATCTTATATATAAATAAATATCTTGTATGTAAATCTGTACTTATACTTAAAAATGAATGTTGTTGGTGATCAAATGATGATTAAAATTAGGACTTCTAATTTAAAAGTGCAGTAAATACAATGCTAGTTGATAACCGTTAAAATCAAATGATTAATTTCATTTAAAAAAAATCACTTAATTAATAGCTCCCTTGAATCTTCTCTTATGTTTCATTGGACTTATGATCTTCAATTTTACAAAAGAAGGTAGGCATTTTTGTATTTTAGATATTTTCCTCTTATAAACTTTTAAATTTTGAAATTAATTCTCTCCATGATATATATACTTCAACTCTGCATTTGTGATGAGAAATTCACCATTATTTATGTGAAAACATTAATAATTAATCTTTTGTTCTTTTCCCTTCTATTGCAATTTTAGATCTTATAATTATTTCTCTTTATAATATTAATTTTTCTTATAAAATATCACTTTATTTTTTACATTCCTATATTTATAATAAAAAGTTATCATTTAAATTAATCCATATTCTACATTTACCTCATGAATGAAATAAGATTTAAATTTTTTTAGTTGTGCAAAGCAAGAAATAAATAAAAAATTAGCTTTTGATTTTGATTTTTATTTTTGAACTCTTATACTAATTATCAATTATAATGTAATTTTCTTGTAATAATTTCTTTACGTTTTATTTTATTCCTCATGTTAGTGGAAAATAGTCTAAATTGACGGAAAGTATTTTATGGAATGAATTGAATGGAATAAATAGAAAAATCATTGACTAATTTTATAAGTTAGGGTCAAATAAAAAATATAAGTGTAAAAAATTAAATTATTTATTATTGAAAATGATGTAGTAGAAATCTTATAGACCAAGTAATATGTGCATTAAATAATAAAAAAAATCATAGACTCATTTAATTCCTAAAATAAGTTGTGAATAATATTATTATGATTTTAGAATTAATATTACAAAGACAATTAATTATTAAACCACTTATGAAATAATTATCATATTCTAAGTTTGTTTTCCATAAATAATTGATTTTCCGATAAACTTATATAATGTGCTTGTTTCTCATTTAAGTTTATTTTCATTGAACTTGAGGTATTATACAATTAATTTGGTACCCCAGAATATTTTTTATGGACGTATGAAATTATACAATCTGTGCAATTTTAGTATTTTTAATCAACACCAAAAAATTTAAAAAATATATAAAACATCTCAAGTTGCTCATATTTTTATAATATCTTATTATAAAATTTAAATTACATTAAACTAATGGCAAATTGTCCCATGGATGGAACTCTATATTATGCATGGAACTTTTTATTATAGTTTATGTTTATTACAATTTTATCTAATTCAACTATCTAAGTAATTAGCAACTATTACAAAATTACTTATTTGTACACATAAATTTATAATCTAATATTCTATAAAAATGATATATACAAAATAAAAAGAAAGAAAATAAAACATGACAAATCGTTCACACTTTTATAATATACATAGATATAGACAATATTTATCAATGGTTGTATGCCCATTTTTTCTTTTTTATTTTTTTTTTTCAGAAAAAAGATATGTGTGGTGATGGTTTAGGAGTAACATTTATACCTTTTAATATTTTTTCAAAAGGAGCAATTTTTATCGTATATTGTTGAAAAGATCAAATATGTACGCTGTCATTTTGTTCTATTATATTAGAGATGATTAAATAATCATATAACGTACCTATTAATGACATTTCAAATGCTTAAATTACATTTTAGTTTATCTTACAATAAAAAGTATTCACTCTACATGATAAGTAATTTAATTGATTCTCAATTTTCTTTTAGCCTACTTTACTCTTCAAAATGTTTGTTTACATGACAATTCATTTAATTGATTTCATTTGTCATCTAACCTCTATATTTTAATATGTCTAGTGTCTAACTAATTCTCATTTATATCTATGCTAGAAAAATTCTCAACATTAAATCCTTTCAATTTCATGATTTTTTGTAATCATTTCATGTTATATCATTGGGCTATTTTTGATTTAGTAAGTGTATTATATTATGAATATAATATACACAAAAATAATATGGGTAAATAAGTATAATGTAAAAAGTAATTAATAGGAATAACTATGGATAATGTGAAAGTAATTAATAAGAGTAAATATGTATAATGTGCAAAGTAATTAATAGGGATCAATAAGTATATTATTTATATTTTTATCCTTAGAAAAATAATATTACAAGGTTAGTTAAGTTCAATAGAAAAAAAAAAGAAACCAAAATCACTATTCATTCTTTTATATAGATATAGATAGATATAGATATAGATGTAGATATAGATATGGATATAGATATAGACTAGGAAGTATGACGTGCGATGCACGTGTAAAAATACATTTTTAGAGTTTAATATATCATTTATAGTTAGCTATATACAACAGTAAGTTCATAATATTATTTATATTTCAGTCATTGAAATATTAGTATATATATACAATTATATTAATAATTATTATTTTAATTGATAAGGAAACTATTAATTCTATTATTTGTAATTCACTTCTAAATTGATTATATTAAATGAAAAATCCCCAAAATTGAAATTTTGCATTTCATATTCACTAATGGTTATATTTATATTCTTGAATCAGACCAATTATTAATCCAAAAGTGAAAATAATAATATTAAAATCCTAATGTTAAAATAAAATTAATTAGTCAAAATTCAAATTATTTTTACAATAAATTCTAGTTAATAAAATTGTTCATTTTTTATTTGTAGGTTTATTATGCTTATTTGCTACTTTTTAACTTTATTTTTTTTTTGTTATATTATCTCTCTGTATGTTATATATTTTTTTTGACTAGTATATCTTGAGTGTCATTTACATTTAATTTATTGACAACGAATGATCTCAATCTAATTATTTATTAACTATTGTTAATAAAAATATAATTAATCTAATTGGACCTTAAACTCATTGTTTGTATTGCGAGGTCTAATAAAGTATGCTTATTATATTTTAGTATCAACTTCGAATATTACCAAAATATTGTTTACATGCTTTATTAACTTCTAAATTTTAAAATAATGGTTCTATATTGATTCTCATTCATATGTATTCGATTGGCATGATCTATATATATAATTCAATAATATATTGTGTTGCAACTTAATCTTTTATGTCATATTTGTTGTTGTAATACTTTTATATGCTATTAATATAAAAAGTAATAGATGTAGAAGTAATAATGCATATTAAGGATTATGTAATACTAAAAAAACTAAATAATAAGAGATTAATATATTTCCTCAATAGTTGAATTTTCATAAGCAATTTTAATTTTATAATAAAATTAGTGCTTTTATTTCATATATCAATTTTTATTTCTAGAACTGATCATATATTTTTAAGTTACTTTTATAAATTTATTCCTGAAAAAATATAGTTCTCTTATTCTAATTTCAATATTTTAATAAACTCATTTTCTATTTATTTTATAGTTTATAAGTTGATTCTAAAAAAAATTGTTAGTTTACTTAATATGAAAATATAACTATACAATTGGAATTTAGTCTTAACTAATGTGTTAGTATACAATTTATTTTTCTTAGTTTTACTTTAAATTCTTATCGTATTTTAAATAAACCCTTACTATTGGTCGTTTTTATTGTTATGTTACTTCTATGATATTGTGAAAATATAAATTGAAGTAATATATACTTTCATATTAGACAAAATACTTTATTAACTTATGCTCTATTCCTTAGTTCTATTTAAAATAAAAAAAAGCTTATATGTTGAATTTGATCTTGATAATTAGATTTATTATATATTCTAAATACTTTGAAAAATTTATTGATTGTGGTGTTATTTTTTGTTATATGTAAAAATTAAAAATATAGAGAAATAGTGATTCAGTTTGTAACCAACATGTAATGTGCTATTTTTGAAATTTTACTTTTAAATCTATTTTTTAATTATTTTTTGGTAATTTATTAACATATTGCGTATATTGTGTAATATATTAGGCAATGCTATAACTTTCTCTTTTGTTACTTTATATCAATATCTTTTATTTCTATATTTTTTAATTGATTCATGATGTTATAAGAATTTTTAGATTTTTTAATGACTAAACCCTTTTAAAGTATCAAATAGTTCTATTTGTCTTATGAGGAGCTATAATTATGTCAATTGTATTTACTACTGTATGAGGTTTTAAATTTAATTATTTATTATATTACTATTTAGAGTTCTTTAATCTAAATGCCTTGGGGGGGGGAGGTAGGTTAAAAATCGTAGAAAACACTACTTTTGCTACACGTTTCTTAGTGCAACAAAAAAATGGTAGCAAGAAGCATATTTTATTGTAGTTTTCTTTAAAATAAAGTCAATCAGTCAGAAGTCACTCTTTCCAAAATTTTCAACAGTACTTCGATTTTGATAAGATTGATAATGTTTATTCACAATTAAATTTTGATATTTATTCGTTATTATACATATTGTTAGATAGATTTAAGTTTGTTTAGTATTAGATCAAGTAGGACTATTAAATATTTTTCTTTTTTTTATATAGAATTTTATTCTTTTATAACTCATTTTTATTTATTATATTAAAAAGAGCACTTAAGTAAGGGTGTAGTTGTCCTTTCACAATGGGAATAAACACTTATGAATTCATACTTTTATATATAGTATAGATATAACAAGTACTTCTTTTCCATTACGCTTAATCTCAAACTTTATATATTTTTTCTCCTCACATGATAGTCTATGTTGTCCTCGCATGAGGTTCCTCCCTTCCTTCCTTCATTCTCCCCGTCGATCGTCCTAGCCTAAAACTATGGCATCCGGTGAGTTTCGTGTGGGCCTCTGTGCATGCGGCCGTCGGGTGTTTATGCGTTCCTGCTTGCAGCATATGACCTCAGACCCATACGTTCTGTGTTGGATCGTGGTTTGCAGGTTATTTACGGTTTCTTTAAGGTTTTACGGTTGCATCTCTTCTTAGGTTCTGTTTAGGTTTTCCCGTTTCTTTTGTGTCGTCCTTGCATTGCGTAGATTTAGGCTAGGTCGTTTCCTCCCTGCATTCTTGCTTTGTCTTCCCACTTTCTTTGTTTTTGCCTGTGTTGTCTCTTGTCGTATTTGTTTATTTGAGGTGTTACTCTAACCCTCGTAGGCCCTTGGCTTTTGGATTGGAAGGGTTAGTGCCTGATTCATTTTAACCTCCTTCGCTGCGTTTACTCTACGAGTTGGTCCACGGTGTCGTCTTTCTGAGGCATGGAGACATTCTGCCGCACTCTCGGCCATAGTTTTAAGTTGACAGAAATAGAAGATGGGGGTGTGGTTATCCCCGATGGTTATGGACAATGGATACGGAGAATCAGACAATGTGTTTGTTTGGTAGGCTGCTATCATCCAAGCAAACGCGGTTCAAAGCCCTGGATGCATCAGTTAAGAGCATGTTGAACCCAATCAAGGGGCTCGAGATGCGGAAGTTTCCTGAGTGTCGATTCTTGCTCCGCTTCAACCATATCGTAGATCGCAATAGGGCGCTAGAGGGATGCCCGTAGAGCTTCGAGAAAGATATACACATCATTAGTGGCATTGGTATGGAGGAAAACCCTATGCATGTGGATCTGAACTGGTGTAGTTTTTATGTCCATGTAGACGATCTCCCGATAGGAAGATGAACTTGGGCGTCGCAACTTTTATCGGTAACAAACTGGGTAAGTTCCAGGATATGAAGATGGAGGAGTTGGGACGTACATGGGGAGCAACCTTGCGCATTCGGGTCGCGATTGATGTGACCCTCCCCTTGATCCGAGCTCTAAAGATTCGTACCACTATAGGAGATGAACACCTCGTATCATTCACGTATGAACGTCACCAAAACTTCTGCTACTTGTCTGTTGGCTGGGGCACATATCCAAGTATTGTGAGACACAGTTCATAGAGGACTTTCAGGATCTGGGAAAGGACACACCGTATGGGCCATGGCTTTGAGCACCCGTGACCGTTGGAAGCTGAGTTGCATAAGCAGACCGGTTGGTTCACTCTCCTCTAACCACAATAGCTCATCTCAACAGGCCAGAAGGCCGGCCGTCTTCGGTGATTTTGAAGGCACCACCAATAGGAAGGAAGTGCAATAGGAGCAAGAGGCCCTAAGTTAACAGCATAACATAGGAAGTAAGGGGGGACCTCCAGTCGCGGTTTCAGTTCACCCTCGAAATGCCTCGTGTCGGGCAGACGGCCTCTCATTCACTTCCTCGACCGCCAGCTTGGATCCCATATACCCGAGACTTTTGGAACTAAAGGTCTGGGCCCTGCTCTCGGTGCCCTTCATGAAGCCGCCCAGCCAATTGATATGGCGCAATTGAATGCCCCTGGGTACGCCATAGATGCACCCCCGCCAACCGTGATAACTTTGATTGGAATGGACGAGGACCTTGTCCACATCCCTATTACTTTCTCTATGCCCACATCCAGATTTAGCGTTGGGCGTCGTCGTCAGGGTCAACGACGGGCTACTGTCCGGGGCATATTGATCCGCAAGCGTGGGAGGCCCGTGAGCCTTCCTGAGTTGAATTTCAATTGGAGCCCAACGCCCAAAACGATGCCATTTACTTGATGAAGAATCTGATGTTATATCAGGGAGTCTGCCACGCAGCTTCGCCACTCGCCGTGAAACTTATAGAATAGAATTGTCAGGGCTTCGGGTCCCCTTGGACAGTTTGATCTCTTAGTGAGCTGATTAAGCTCCACAACCGTGCCTTGGTGATTCTCTCTGGGACCAAGTGCAAGAAGCGTAAGTGTGAAAATCTTAAGGAGAAGTTCAATATGTTTTGGCCTCAACATTTACTATGTTGGCAAAAGGGGTAGGTTGCTTCTCTGTTGGCGCAAAGACATAAATCTGATTATCCACTCTTTTTCAGTATCTTACATTGATGCAGGAATCTCTAATGCCAATGGCTCCGATGGCTGGCAGTTTACGGGTATCTATGGTCATCCGAATGCATCTGGGCAAAAGGAAACATGACAGGTCTTGCATTCTCTGAGTTGTATGTCGAGGCAGCCTTAGCTATGTATGGGAGATTTTTAACAAAAATTCGACATCCCTGGGGTGCCTAGACCATGTAAGCAGATTGAGGAGTTTCGAGGATGTCTCTCGAATTGTGACCTGCGGGATCTGGGTCTTGAAGGGTAGTGGTTTACTTGGTGCAACATGAGGGAAGCACCCAACACTGTCTGGGTTCGTTTTGATCAGGCGTGTGCATCTCCGGGGTGCTATGCTATATTCCCGAAGGCACGGGTGAAAATGGTGGTTACGTGAGGGTCGGAGCACACACCGCTAATCCTCAATTTAGAAATTGTTCAAACTCGAAGCTATGTGGACATGGCTTCCGGAATGTGATGAAGTTATTCGTGTGGCCTGGCAATGCAAGAATGATGGCTCAGCAAGTGAAAAGCTCACGACATGCATACGGAAAATAAGGGAAGCTCTCATTAGTTAGGAAAACACGAGCTCCGGCCATGTCCTAACGCGGGTGAAGGAGCTTGAGGAGAAGCTTGAGGCTCTGTCGAAGGACCCCATGAGTACTATGGCAGGCAGAAAGTGGGGGGCGGTGCGCTCTGAGCTGGAAGAAATTCTCTTTAGGGAAGAGACAATGTGGAAACAAAGGAGTAAGATACAATGGCTAAAATAGGGCGACCAAAATACTAAGTTTTTTAATGCACGGGCCAGCGCAAGGCAGCGCAAGAACGCCATCTCTTGACTTTGGAACGGGGCTGGCCATTGTTGCTCATCAAAGCAAGAAATGCAACAAACCATCATCAAGCGTTTCCAGAATTTGTTCTGTTCACTCCACCCACGGGAAGTAGACATCGCTGCAGGTCTTGAGGGGATGACAACCCGCGTCAGCGTTGCCATGAATGAAGCACTAACCTAACCCTTCTCGTGGACGAGGATCGGATTGCTCTCTCACAAATGCAACCTTACAAATCACTTGGACCCGATGGTATGTCTCCCGTGTTTAACCAAAAGTATTGGAATATTGTTGGTTGTGAGATTACTTCTTTCGTTCTTGATTACTTCTTTCCTTACTGATATCATCTCTGAGTCTCAGTTCGCCTTCGTCCCCGATAGGCTTCTTATGGACAATGTCTTGGATACATATGAACTTAACCACTATCTCACTCACAAGCATTGGGGAACTGTGGGTCATACAACGCTTAAGCTCGATCTCAGCAAGGTCTGCGACCATGTGGAATGGATTTTCCTTTGAGAAAGTTCTAGAAAAGCTAGGTTTCCACCCCTGATTTTATTTCTCGTATTCGTATGTGCATTACCTCTATGTCTTATTCTATTATGCTTACCGGTCAAAAAGTTTGCTACGTTCACCCCCCGGAGAGGACTTCGGCAAGGGGACCCTCTTTCCCCGTACTTGTTTTTGTTTTGTGCATGGACTTTGACCAATCTCATTCGCATGGCCGAAGGAAATGGCAAAATTCGGGGAGTGGCCATTAGTTGACACAACCCACTATTATCTCATTTACTATTTGCCGATCACACTTTGATTTTCTATCAAGCTACATACGAAGCCATGGTAAGTGTTCGGTAGATATTGGCCATGTTGGAGGCGGCCTCGGGCCTCGGGGTCAATCTTGATAGGTCATCAATAGTCTTCAGCCGGAACACCCCCTTGGCGGATCAGGAGGAGCTTGCTTGAGCACCAGGAGTCCGAGTAGCCGACAAGCACGACAAATATTTGGGGCTTCCTGCCATTGTGGGTTGATCCTAGAGGGAGGTATTTCAGCATGTCAAGGATAGATTCTGGGCAAAATTTCAGAGCTAAAACTCATGGAATTTATCCCAAGCGGGGCGACTTGTCCTACTGCAAACTGTGGCCCAAGTGCTCCCCACTTTCGTCATAAGTTACTTCTTATTCTTGCCTCAGTCTATCGCCAGTCGGAAGGAATGATGGCAGACTTTCTATGGCACAGCAAGGATAGCCGGGCATTCATTAGGTTTCTTGGGAGAAGCTCTACACGAGTAAGGAGGAAAGGGGTTTGGGGCTTCGGAAACATAACGCGTTTAATTGGGCCATGCTCGCCAAGCAGTTGTGGCGAATTATCTCTAATCCGGACTACTTGAGCCAAATTTTTGAAGCATAAGTATTTCCCACATCTGATATCTTTGCCATGAAAGGAGGCCGCGGCTGTTTGTATACATGGAGGCACAGGTTGGAGATGCTCATAGGGACGCTCATGACCTCCTGACGCATCAAGTTACTAGCTGCTAGTGTTTACTCTTTCATTTTTGTTCTTGCGAATTTCTTTTTGAGTCCAACTTTAGCTTTTCCTACATTGTGTGCCTAGTGTGTATGGGACTTTTGCGGCCTATTTGAGTTTTATATAATATTGCCATTTTTTCTCAAAAAATTATATATATATGTATATATTATAGATATAGATATAGATAATTATAGATTGAAATATCATTTGTCTTGGAAGAGAGCGCGATTACAGTACAAGTTAGTAAAAGCTTAAATTTATCATCTCGAATATGCATCCCAACTGACAGTATGTGGCTGTTGTTATTTGTCAATGAATGAAATAATCAAATCATTATAAGGAAATAGAAATTAAAATAGCGATAAAAATTAGAAATAAGAGTAAATCAATTTATTGGTGATCAACAATAAATTAGCAAGGAATAATGATTTTAAGGTATTGTGGTTTCAAAGTTGACATTTGCAATGAAATATGTTGTTGGTAAATTTCAAAAGGAATTTTCATGTTGTAAAAAATTGTAGCTTGAAGAACTCATGGATACAAATGAGCATAGATGCAATTGGAAAGAAAGCCATTTCGAGAGAACTCTCTAGATCTCAAAAAATCAATTTTCTATTTGTATACAATCTGATTTTGTAACTGGAAATAAGCTACCCCATTTATAGGTAAGTACATGGGAAAAGGGGAAGGCGTAAGTCAAGAAGTATGAATTGATGGTGTGCGCCTTGGCATCAACATCTTAACAGTAGCAGCAGTTGGACAGTAGCTTGAGTCTCAACAAGTCGTGTATCCCCCCCTCAAGTTGGAGGCGCAAAAGCAGCAATAAGCCCCAACTTGGTGCTGATGGAGGCGATGCAAGAACCTGCAAGGTTCTTGGTAAATAAATAAGCCAATTGCAATTTACTAGAGATATGAGAAGGAGAAATGAAACCAGATTTATAATGATCACAAAAAACATGACAGTCAATGTCTAAATGTATTGTGCGTTCGCGAAAAATGGAATTTTTGGTGATGTGAATTGCGGCCTGATTTTCCATAAAGAACGGGATCGGTGTCGAAAGCACAACTTGAAAGTCCTGCAAAAGATAAGAAATCCATTTTAGTTCGCAGACCATGGAAGCCATGGCTCGATACTCAGTCTCGGCGGAGGATCGAGACACAGTATTCTGTTTCTTAGTTTTCCATGAAATAAGAGAGGAGCCAAGAAAGATGCAGTATCCCATCAAAGAACAACGAGAGTCAAGACATGAGGCCCAGTTCACGTCTGAATACGCCGGGAGCCGCATGTCACAGGAAGTAGCAAAGAGTAGCCCTTTGTGGTGAGGGATCCCTTGATGCAGCGGCGCACATGAAGTGCCCCAGCCTAGTGTTAGTCGGTATGACACTGCATGAACTGACTGACTGAGTTGCTGAACGGCATGGGAGATGTCCGGATGTGTGAACCGAAATACAGAAGACACCCAACGAGTCGATGGTATGGCTCAGGATCCGCCAACAGACCTGCACCAGCTTGAGTAAGCTTGAGACCAGGTGGGAGCGGAGTGAACGCGGACTTTGCACGAGAGAGACCTGCATGGAGAACGATGCCAGCAATATATTTATGTTGAGAGACAAATAAACTTGATGGAAATCTCGCAAGCTCGAGGCCGAGAAGAACTTGGCATAGCCAAGGTATTTGATGGTAAAGAGGGAACCGACCTAAGTTTTCACCTCCTGCATCATACGCTCTTATGTACTAGTCAATAAACTATCATCAACATAAACAATGAGGGCTAAAAAACTACTGTTAGATGCTTTGAGAAAGAGACATGGGTCATGGGTGGTCTGACGAAAACCAAAAGCAATCAGTTTGCTAGTAAATTCAGATTTCCATTGGCGCCATGCCTACTTTAAGCCGTACAACGAACGTTTAAGATGACATACCATACCAGCTGCTACGTGATACCCATCTGGAGGGCGCATATAGACCTCCTCATCAAGATTTCCTTGGAGGAATTCGTTGTTGACGTTGAGTTAGTGGATAGGCCAATTCCGAGCTGCAGCAACGGCAAGAAACGGGGGCACCGTGACCGCTTTGGCCACGAGGGAAAAACACTCCATGTAGTCGACTCTGGCCACCTTATTAAAACCCTTTGCGACCAGTCACACCTTGCAACATTCCACAGATCTATCGGGCCTAAGCTTAATCTTGTAAACCCATTTGGAAACCAATAGCCATCTTGCCTTGCAGAATTTCCCAAGTCTAGTTCTTGGCTAAGGCCTCTAATTCTAATCGTATGGCTTCACGCCACTCCTGCATTAAATCAGCTTCAGCGAAGGAACGTGGTTCCTGTATATAAAAAAACTTTGCTAAACATGAGATGTAGTCAATAGATAAAATAAAAAACCATGTTTGGAATTGAATCAAATAGGCATCCCGAAATCATGCTAAAGCAAGAGGCCGAGTAAGGTAATGAAATTCAACACTGGACATGGTACGGAAGTGATCGCAGAGAAAGAGAGCAGGCTACGAGCAGGGAAACCTTGTGTTTGCTTTGTTTGCGCAGGCTACGTTTGAGCTTTTAGGTGATAGAGTGGCAGAGTTGCAAACAAAATCCCTCATCCAAGCCGGTTGCATATAGGGCCGTGTGGATTGTCGCATAACTTCTTGGTAGCCAAATTGTATGTCTGGTGAGTCGTGTAATTCAAGGTCATCATTGTGGACATTCAGCTTAACACATGAGGGTGGAGTGTCAGTAGGCATGCAAGTATCAGGGTCAACATTGTGGACATCCATCTCAATGTGTGAGGATGGAGTTTCAGTAGGCATGCAATTAAGAGTTTCATTCAGAGGCATCTGCATATGAGTAGAATCAAATTGATTAGTGAAATCAGTGGCAAATAAAGGCATTGAAGTATCAGTGAAAGTGCATTTTGTTGTATCATAAGGAAACATGGACTCGTAGAATAAAACATCCCTAGTAATAACGATACGATGAGTATTTAAATCATAGGCCTTAAACCCCTTTTGACCATGTCCATATCCAATGAATACGCATTTCATTGCTCTACTATCAAATTTATCTTTATGCGGAGAGTTGTTCATGATAAAACATAAACAGCCAAACACTTTCAAGTGATCATAGGAAGGTGCCTTTCCATATAGTAATTCGAAGGGGGTTTTCCAGCTTAGCATAGCTGGAGGAAGTCTATTTACGATGTGTGTGGCTGTTAACAAAGCCTCACCCCAAAATTTTCTAGGTAGTTTACTCTCAAACATAAGTGCTCAGGCGATTTGGAGTAAATGTTTGTGCTTTCTCTCGATGACTCCATTTTTTTAGGGCGTGTACGTGAAAGAGCGTTGGTGCTCAACACCCAAAGAGGCAAATAAGTCTTGACAATCTTTGCTAAGGAATTCACTACCGTTATCGGAAGGGACTCTTAGTATTTTACTCTTTAGCCCACTGCCAAATGAATGTGTTCTTCCTATGGCCATTTCCAGATATGCAAAGGCTATTTTCATACTTTTTCAAAAGTTTATAGCAATAAAAGCAAAAACAATCTCAACGCCCACAAAAGAAAGATAATTGCAATTCACGCTCCGCCTTCTTTACGTCTTTTGGTCCGCCACCAGAACCAAGCGCCATCAACGACCATTCAAAGTGGGTTAGGCGCCCTCCGAACGTGAAACTGCGTCTCCACCATCTTACAAAAAATTCTTAGTGTGAGCCAAAGATTAACCTTTATGACACATAAGAAAAGTCCAGGTACAATGCGTAAAATCATCAATAATAGTGAGCATAAAGTGACATCCAGTTAGAGAAGCTAACTTGTAAGGTCCCCAAATATCTATATGAATCATCTCAAATTTTTTCTTAAACCGTATTACTCAATGGAAAAAAACAATCTTTGTTGTTTAGCCTTAGGACACACATCACAAATAGTATCCTCCATGGAGGAATTATTATTAAAAAAATGCAAATGTTGAAGTACTTGAAAGAAACTGTGACCTAAGCGTTTATGCCATGTGTTTGAAGCCTTAGGTAGTACATAACAAGATGAAGCATATGAATGCAGATTAGCAACACAAAATGAAGAACTATCTAGCATATAAAGTCTTCCTTGCAATATGCCCATAGCTTGCACTTGCTTAGTTGTTTGGTCTTGGAAATAGCAGCGAGATGAGTGAAATGTGCACTTGAGAGTAGAGGATTCACATAGTCTTTGGACAGATATACAATTTTATTTAAATGAAGGAATGAAAAGAACTTGTGTAAGTGTGATAGTGCTAGATAAATTAACTTCCCTTATCAGTTTGACGTCCTTCTTACTGCCATCGGGGAAACTGATTTTAGTAGCCTTTCAGGTATAGAAAACTTACTGAACAACTCAAGGTTAACATCATATCATTAATGGCACCTGGATCGACGATCCAATTTTTTGCAGAAAGTTTGGTGTTAGATACATTTAGTGCCACTGTACCTGCAAAATCATAGTCATCAAATTGAGTGAAATTGACCCTCCGCTGATCACTCTGTGTTTGGCTCCTCATCAACTGAACCAGCTCCTAACAGATGCTGAGAGGGAAGTTTGTTGTGATCTAACGGTGACCGTCTCAATTTCAGCATCGGCCTGGAAGCTTTGTAGGTTCCTGAAGGTCCGGCACCTAAGTCTCTTCGTTTCTATTCAACCATAGCTTTGTACCGCTCCGGCACGACGTGGATCTTGAAGCATGTGTCACGTGTGTGACCGATTTTTGTGGCATTCGTAACAATATAGTTGCTTCTTGTCTACAAAATTTCTTTCCTTGTTATCATACATAGGATTGTAAGGTCCTTTGCCTTTCCTATCTTCCTGTGTGTGTACTTGCATAGTTGCACCTTGTCCATCATTACCTCCAATCTCTCCTATTCCCAAATTCACATTTCTTTGTTTCTCCACTCGCACCACCCATTGAGTATATCTTGTGCACCGGTGGCAGAGGATCAAGGACCAGGATTTAGCTCTGGATAGCATCGTAGGACTCATTAAGTCTCATGAGAAACTGTATGACTTGATTCTCAGAAATCTGGTCATGAATTGCTTGGTTTGATCCACAATGACAACCACATTCACATTGAGGAGTAGGTCTCAAGTATAAAAACTCACCCATAGACATTTCAGCTTGGTAAAATAATGGACAACAAACATGTTGCCTTGACATATTGACGCAATTTCTCATCGTAGTTGATAGATCAACGGACCGTTAGAGTCTGCAAACCTATGCTCGGGTTCCTTCCACAGCTCTTGTGCGGATTCAACATACAAAAGCGCATGTCTAATATCCTTCAAGATCGAGTTAAGCAACCACCAAATGACCATAGAATTCGTTCGTTCCCACAGCCCATATTCAGGTGAGTTCACATGTGATTTAACAGTGGTTCCAGTCACATAGCCTAATTTCGTTTTCGCACGAAACACTATCGTAGCCGATCGGCTCCAAGTGAGATAATTATCAGATGTTAATGGCGTTCTAACCAGCAATATACCAGGATTCTCAGATTGTAGAAGCTATAGACCTATTTCATTCGCCCTCCTCTGTTCGGCATTGCCTCTGTTTACCCCAGCCATAGGTTCATGCTGTGGAGCTGCAGCTCACGTTGCTTCATGTTCTCCAAGTGCTGCCAGAGTAGCCATAAGACCAGCTTGCCAATCGCCTACAATTGCAATCACTCAAGTGTCGCGAATGGATCTGTCGTGTGGAACAACAGAAAACCAAACGTAGGTATAGAGACCTTCACAAGGAAGGCTCTGATACCATGAAGAACTCATGGATACAAATGAGCATAGATGCAATTGGAAAGAAAGCCATTTCAAGATAACTCTCTAGATCTTAAAAATCAATTTTGTATCTGTATACAATCTGATTTGTAACTGGAAATGAGCTACCCTATTTATAGCTAAGTACAAGGAAAAGGGAAAGGAAACACGTGTGTAACAATTTGATACAGCTGGCAGTAGGCATGTGAATTAGATTGGCATCTCCACTTGTGAAGGCGTGAGTCAAGAAGCGTGAATTGGTGGTGTGCGACTTTGGCATTAGCATCTTAACAGTAGCAGCAACTGGACAGTAGCTTGAGTCTCAACAATTCGTGCATAGCTGTCCTTGGTGAAAAAAGCACAATTTTAGTCCTGTAACTTAAGGGGTGACATTTTGATCTTACAAGGATTGATGTGGTCTTTGAGCCCGTTGAACGCTAGAATTGTCTCCAGAGTCCAAACCCACCAAGTGGGTCCTGAAATTCGCCTGTGAACGACATGCTCAAAAAGAGTTATTATATGGATGCACTTGAACTCTTTTAATTTATCAAAGATTATATAGTACTTATCTTATCATTTCTTAATCGATGTGGGACAGGATACAAGTGTCACATAAAATTATCAATATTCTTCTATAGGTAATTATAAAAGTACATAATTTTAACAAAAAAAAATATTGAATTTATTAACAGAAAATGATAACTACTAAATAAAACTCGTAAGCAGGATCAATTCTAAAAAGCAATTGTGTAAATGTAAACAACTTTTTATGATTTTAATTCTTTGTGTCGGTGTAATAAATTTGTCATAAATATATGAAACGGAAAACCAACCGCACAATATTTCATATTGAAATATTAGAGTGGAAATCTTTCTAATCATAATTATACTTCTAGAAAAGTTACATAATCTATTTATAAATTCAAATAATAAAAATATTCCTATAGAGCATCAATGAACAATATATTAATATAAATAACTATAAGTAGTAGAAACAATTGTGATTGATCATTCATACTTTTAGTCCCAATAAATTTGATTGTGAGATAAAAGAGCTCAATCAAGTCGATTTTCTTAGACTCGAATGTAATGGGCTTAGATCTTTGCAGATTAGGAAAGGGGATTTGCAAACAAAGCATTAGCACTGTGACACTCAAGGCAGTAAGCAGTTATGAAGAGAATAAACTTGAATGTAAGACGAAAATAATAATAATTCGAAAAAAGTGAGCATCAAGTGTGTTGAGTGTAACTCAAGAGAAAAATTCGAGAGCTTAGGGTATATAAAATTTCAAGAGCTTAGGGTAAATTCGAGAGCTTAGGGCATTTTGTTCCTCCATCTTTTTAATTTTTGAGATGTCAGTTTCTAGTCTTCATCAGAGTTCACTCTTCTCGCCAGTGAACTCCTGCAAAAATGGATTGGAATAGCAAAAATTAAAAAATATAGCACCAAAATGGTATCCTAGAAAGTTAAATAAGGAAAACCAAATGACCTGACTTACAGGATGAAAAATGCATTTAAGCCTTCATTCTCTAAATAGTTTAGAGCAATTAGGAATTTTGGACTGCTAAATAAATTTCTTTTTTTTTTCTAATAGAATTTTGTTCTTTTATAACGAATGTTTACTTATTATTAAAAGAATTATTTAAGTAATGGTTTAAATTTAGATTTTTAATTTATTATATGATTCATATGTTATTTATTTTAAGTTTTTCTTGTGAATAATGAATTAAATTTTATTAGATATTTAAGATTTTTCTAGCAATGTAATTGCATTGAGATATTATTTGCATATTCAATGTTTTTTAGTTGGATATGTTATTCTTTCTCTAAGTAGTTTAAACAATTAGGACTACTAAATAGTTTTCTTTTTTTATGTGAAATTTTATTATTTTATAACTTATTTTTATTTATAATTAAAAAAGAGTAGTTAAATAAGGGTGTAGTTGTCCACTCACAATAGGAAACACACACTTGTGGATTCATAATTTTATATGTAGCATATAGATTTATTCTATATATATATATATTTGTAGTTTGGATTAATATTTACATGTTACTCATATTCTATTCATTTTAAATTCTACTGTAGCCTAGTAAATCATTCTTTTAGGGTTAAATCCACTTTGTCCCCTTGAATTATCCTTGATGTAATACCTACCTTCCTAAACTATCAAATGTATCACTTACCCCCTTGGTTGGCAAAATTGTTGCTCATGCCTGGAATAATTATTTTACTCTCAATATATTTTAGTATTTTGCACATTAAATCATCAAAAAATTATTTTTTAACTAAACAGAATTTTTACGTGGTGTAAAACGTTAATAGACACACAAAAAATTATAATATCCCAAAAAATTATATATATTTTTGAAAAAAAATTGACAATATATATACATAACCAAAATTTAAACACTTTTTAGAAAAAAGATCAATAAATACATTTTTTCATAATCTTGAAGAAATTATATTTAAAAAAAGGATATATAATTAGTGATTCTTATGTAAAAAACTAAATAGTTAATAACTTAATTTTATTACCAAATTAATAAAAATCATTTTACATAAAAGATGGGTTGCACATTGAATGATAGCTGTAAAACCAACTTCTGAGAGTTGCCCTAAAATGTTCCAAGTCGAGAACCTCGGGACAGGGTATTAAGGATCCTATAGAGACTTGCACTAAGTATTGCATTCATTGGATGAGTGTCGTGTTTCATGAGCGACGGACGTAGGTCGTCTAGACAATTTTAGTGGGTTCGTTGACAAGGTCGTCAGCTGACTGAACTAACTCGCGGGAATCGTCGTATGGAAGCCTTGGAGGATTGGTTGGTATGATTGGTATTCCCGGCTCCAATAGTACGGGATTAGTCCTTGGACTTGAGGAATGACGGTAGTCACATGCATATGATAGCTATATCTTGGATTTGGCAAGAGATGTCCATATCTGGGATGCGTTCATTATAAGCCTTACCTAGTACAGTCTGAGCCGTCACCTGTTAGTATATGATAGTCGAGTCTCCTATGCGCTCTAAGACAATTTTAAGCTCTTTAAGTTTGTGCCCATAGCGATTGGTCGAGTAGGGAATGGTTTCCTAGGTCGATCAATAGAGCAAACGCGTCTCGAGTTATTGAGTATAGTTGTCTAGTCCATGAAGGTGCCTAATTCCATGCCCTTGACTTAGACGAGGAGATGGATGATGGAAGGACCATACCAGTATGGTACTCGGGAGCCTAAATGTTCACCTGAACATTAACCTAGTCTCTAATGCCATGGACCGTTGCTAGACGGCTACCCATGGTGACCGGTATTTTCTGATTAATGACTAATTGGAAAATAATTAATTAAATTGAATTTAATTAACCAATTATGTTGGACACAAGCCCAAGTCTAGTTGAGGGTGAACCTAATGAGTCACACTCAAATCACTATAGGTCTTGTAGAATTGATTTGAAATTAATTATAGAAGAAGCAAATTAATTTAATTGGATTAAATTAATTTGAGGAGAAAATAAATAATTGGATCATTTATTGGGATATCCATTGATGGATGGTCCAAGAATTAATTGATTAGATTAGTTAATTTTTGGACTTAGAACCTTTAAATAATTGGATTAATTTATTGAGTTTGGCTTAATTAATTGATTGAATCAATTAATTAGAGTTTGGACTTATGTTTATTTAATTGGATTAAATAAGCTAGCGGGCTTCAATTGTATTAAAACTAATTTAATAAATTAAATGCCCAATGGACTTTTTTTTACCTAATTTAATTAGATTAAATTAAGGTCCAAAACTAGTAGTCCAAGTCCATGGAAAAATGCAAGTTATAGCAAGTTAAGGAGAAATTAAAACTTCTCCACATGAGAAGCACATGTGTCTGGCCATAATGTGGTTTCTTGGGTGGTTTATTTGCTATAATGGTGTATGGTCAGGCATATAGTGTGTGTGTGTGTGTGTGTGTGTGTGTAAGTTGCTTTGGATTTTTACAAAAGAAGTTGAATTTTGGATTCAACAATTCTACATACACACAACTATTTACATAACTTGTACACATTGCTTCTGCACGTTTTTTCCATCCCAAAAACTCACCAAAATCTCTGAAAAATTCTCTCTTTTGTGTTCATACCTTTCAGAAAGGATTGAACTAAAAAACATTCCAAAATGCACTAAATAATAGTGTTATTTTGGAAGTGTTTCTTCTTCACTTCTCTATTTTTTGAATATCATTATTTTCATATTAATTGGTTTGATACATAATAATGAAATAATTATTAGTGAATATACGAAATACAAAATTTCAATTTTGGGGAATATCTTTTTATTTAATAATACCAATTAAATTTAGAAAGTGAATTATAAATAATAGAATTAAATAGTTTCCTTATCAATTTAAACAATTATTATTAATTTGTTTGAAAATATAATTGTACAATACTAATGTTTCAATGAAAAGAAAACGAATAGTATCATGAACTTAACACAAATGATATATTTACTTGTAAAAATATATTTATACACGTGCATCTCACGTCATGCTTTCTAGTATTATTAAATATTGAAATAAATTCATTACAATTCATTCTGTCGAATATCAAAATATGAACAAAGACAATTACAACAGCTATACCCTGATCAACAATCTAAACAACACCTACTAATTACAGTAGAAAGACCTACACCTACTATACAGTACAATAACATCTCACGCATTTAACGGTGTCTGAGCCCATGACCTCTAAGGTAATTGACCCAAATACGACTACTTAGGATAGGAAGACTCTCAAAAGTTGAAAAGATCATATATATCAACCTTCAAGTCCAAAAAAATTAAATATTCTTTCCTTCATTCACTGGCTTCTCTGCGCCACTAGACGTGGGCACGTCTAGTCGGACTTTCAAGCCTGTTTCTTCATTTTTCTTTCAGAATTTTTGTTGATTTTTTTCAATTATTTTGCTTCGTTTCTCCATATGTATAGCAGCCTCCTTTCTGATTAATTTATTGCTTTCTCTACTCCTCATTACTATGATGATGCTATTCTGATAAATAAACTACAGATGCCTTTGTCTTCTTTATGTATAGCAGCCTCCTTTCGGATTAATTTACTATGAATTTCGCCAAAAAGGTTTCACTCAACAGCACAAATCCTACGCAGCATTTGTTTGTCGCTTGCAATGGCTACCGTACCAATTATCAAGAATGCTTCAAACCAGTCTTATTTAATGAACTGAAAAGCTTGCATCATGTGAATTTATTCCCACAGCCATACTAAATTATCCAGAAGAATGACAAACTCTTAGGAAGATGAGTTTGGATTATTAAGGAAAGCTGCTAAAGGAGTTTCTCAGCATATAATATGGTCAATCCTATGCTACCAAAGTAGAAACTTTCAGAGGAGAATGGTGCTGGTTAAGGCAGTTCCTCTAGTTTTACTCTCATGGTTTCTCTTGGCTCAACATGCTTCAACACAAAGATCAACTTATATTGTCCATATGGACAGGTCTTCCATGCCCAAGGCCTTTGCCAGTGGCCACCATTGGTACTCTAGTACCTTGGGATCCATCAAATCAGTCAGTCTCAATTCATCCGATAGGCATCAGCCCGGTCCGAAGCTGGTCCATAGCTATGACAATGCGTTTCATGGATTCAGTGCAGTGATGTCGAAGGATGAGCTAGAATCCTTGAGGAAATCACCTGGCTTCCTCTCGGCTCATGTTGACCGTCCCATCACACCTGACACCACTCGTACGTACAAATTTCTTGGGCTGAACACTGCCTCGGGAATATGGCCAGCATCTCAGTATGGGAAAGATGTGATTATCGGTGTCGTTGACTCTGGAATCTGGCCGGAAAGTCCAAGCTTCAGAGATGAAGGAATGACTGAAGTTCCAGCAAAGTGGAGCGGGAGTTGTGAGGTGGGCCAAGATTTCAATTCATCAATGTGCAATAAGAAAATTATTGGAGCTAGATGGTTCAATCAAGGGGTTCTAGCAGCTAGACCTGAGGTTACAATAAGTATGAACTCCACAAGAGATACCTTTGGTCATGGTACACATGTCGCTTCCATTGCGGCTGGGAATTTATGTCGAGGATGTTTCATTCTTTGGCTATGCTCCAGGGACAGCAGAGGGGTCGCTCCTCATGCTAGGCTGGCCATATACAAAGTCCTTTGGGATGAAGGATACTACGAGTCTGATGCACTTGCAGGTATTGACCAGGCAGTTGCTGATGGTGTTGATGTCTTATCGATCTCTTTAAGTTACCGAACTATTGATTTGTATGAGAATCCTATTGCAATTGCTGCATTTGGTGCAATGGAGAAAGGCATCCTTGTTTCTGTTTCGGCAGGAAATCGTGGTCCAAGTTTTGGAACTTTACTCGAGGGAATCCCTTGGGCAGTGATAGTGGCATCAGGAACAGTTGATCGTTGGTTTGCTGGGATCTTGACGCTGGGGAACGGTTTGACCATCACGGGCTGGGACCATGTTTCCTGCAAGAGCAACAGTCACAAACTTGCCTCTCTATTTACAATAAGACCTTATCAGCTTGCAATTCACCTGAACTATTGGCAGACGCTCCCTCTGCTATCATCATTTGCGTCCATACTGTAGATTTCCCAGATCAAATCAGCTATGTTTCACAATCAAATGCCCTCGCAGCTGTTTATATTTCTGAAGAAACTAGTATACTTCGATCCACTTCTTTTCCTTATCCTGGTGTTGTAATTACCCCCGAAGAAGGAAAACGTGTGATCAGGTATGCCTCAAATAGCCCTGAACCGACAGCAAGCATCAACTTCCAGCAGACAATCCTGGGGAAGGAGCCGAGGCCTGCTCCAGCTGTATCTGCATCGTCATCAAGAGGTCCAGCACGAAGCTATTCAGGGATTTTGAAGCCTGACATAATGGCACCTGGTGTATTAATATTAGCAGCCTATAACCCATACACGAGTGTAGCAAATATCGGTTCCAACATAGCATTGTCTAGCGACTACAATCTGGAGTCGGGTACATCAATGGCATGTCCACATATCTCTGGAGTTGCTGCACTACTGAAAGCTGCACATCCTGAGTGGAGTCCTGCAGCTATCCGGTCGGCTATGATGACCACTGCAAATCCACTTGATAACACTCAAAAACCCATCAAAGACATGGCGCATGATTACGATGTCGCCACACCATTAGACATGGGAGCAGGACAAGTTGATCCGAATCGTGCGCTTGATCCAGGACTTATATATGATGCCACTCCTCAAGACTATGTAAATCTAGTATGTGCCCTGAATTATACTCGTGAGCAAACTCAATCTATCATAAGATCAAAGCTACAACTGCTCGAGCCCATCAACTGATCTTAATTACCCAGCATTTTGTCGCGCTATACGACCCAACACAAGAAAGGACTACTTTAACCCAGAAATTCCAAAGAATTGTCACAAATGTGGGGAATGGTGCTGCTACATACAAACTAAAGGTGAAAAGGCCGAAGGACTCTGTGATTGCAGTATCCCCAGAGAAATTAGTCTTTCAGAAGAAAAATGAGAAGCAAAGGCTCTCTTTAACCATACGCTATAAGACTTACGACGAGTATGTCATCAATCATGGATCAATCACTGGGTGGAAGAGAATGGCAAGCACACTGTGAGGAGTCCTATTGTGGTGACCCCGCCAGAGCCCACATGATAATGGTTGTAGTGCATATACACCTTCACCAATCATTGTCTGGGATTCAACTGCATGTACTTCACCAAAATTTGTCAAATCTACTAAAGCTTTTTTCTAACGCGCAGACTGTACGGTCTAATATATAAATCTGCCATAAGAACACAAAAACACGAGTAGCTATAATCATTCTCATCACTGTAAATTATATTCCTCTTCATAATTGTTCGCTGTGGAGGAAAATAAAAGAAGTAAGAAATATGGAAAGAAGCAAGTCTTGATGCCCAAAAGCCTTTATGCTGCGAAATCCATACATGATTGAGGAAAAATTAAACCAAGGACCAAGGCACACTATACCAGAAGGAAAAACAAGATATATGTAACACATAATCAACTGTAATCATCTACCAGAAGTACATAGAGTTAACTAAAAGGCAAGCATAAGAACAACGATCTTTAGCGAAAGTCTCATTGGATGCATGAAACTAGAAACTATATGAGAAAGCACCCAAGTTATTCTGCAATGAGAAATAAATCAAGGTATCTCCCTATATTTTTTAAAATAAAAATTGCTTCATTTTAAATAACACATAAAGATAAATTGCTATTTTTTTTCCCATAAAAACGTAATTTGATCATCTCCAATATCTAAGGAAAGAAAATTGTAAAAAACCAATTATAACATAGCAAGTTCATGTGTCTGTACAAGTTATTCTTTTAATTTTCTTGTTATAAGTGAAATATATATTTTTGTTTAATTTAGAAAAACAACAAATATTGTTTGATTTTTATTTGGATAAATTACATAAAACCCCTATGTGTTTTAATATTTTAGCTAAAAACTCCCTTATGTTAATTTTATAAGCAAAAAAATCCCTGTGTTTTTCAAAATAAAGCACACTCTCCCCTTCCATTAATTAATTAGGGTTAACGGCGTTAAGTTTTTTAATGATTTGACCGTTATACCCTTATTATGATAGCCATTGATCTTTAACAGTTAAAAATGAACTGTGCAGATCTTAAGTTAATTTAAAAATATATTTTGTATTAAATATATATATATATTTGTATATATACTTTTATAGATATATATGTATATTTACATATTTATATATATGTACCGTTAGTATATATATATAGTAATATATGTATATAAATATACATTATCGCGATGAGGTCGCCCAGACTTCAGGGAGACCTCACCGTCGCCCTACGCAAGCCAGAGGGGGGCGACGGCGACGTCGCTCCTGCGGAAAGGGGTCACCTCGCCGTCGCATCGCCCATTTTTTCTTGGTCGTCCAGATCCATGGCCAAGAAGGTGGAGGTGTTGGCAGAGACGAGAACGGCGGCAAGGAAGAGGCTATGTGGGGAAGACGACCTTTCTGGCTTTCTCTTTCTCTCATCCTTTTTTTTTTAATTTTTTTATTTATTTATATTGTTTGTGTAATATTTTTTTGTATAGATTTTACATATAAATAAATACATATAAAATAAATCTGAATTTGAAAATAAAATATTTTTTAAAAATGAAGCAAAAATAATTTAATTATTCAAAATTTTAAAAATAAAAGAATTAATGTTTTTAAAATGTGATAACTTAATTTAATATTATTTATAAATAATGTAACTTAAAATATTTTATATACTTTTTTAGTATTTTGATATTTAATTAATATATTCTATAAATAAATATAATTTAAATTAAAAAGTGAAATTTTAGTATATTAAATTTTGTGTTAGGATTTGTTAATTTAATTTTTTTTAATTTTAAAAAAAATATATATATATATATATTTAGGTATTTTAGTTAATATATTTCATAAATAAATATAATTTATTAAGATATATTAAAACTAAACAATAAATTAAATTAAGCAGTGGTATGTATTTTATTAAAATTATGTTTTTTGCAATGTGAGAGTGGAAAAATATTTGCACACTTAAATGTCTAATAAAAGGGGCAAAATGGACATTTGCTAACTAAATGCAACAGTAAAAGTAGCCAAAAATGCAACAGTAAATATAACACAAGGGGTTTTCGTGCAATTTCCCTAAAACACAGGGGGTATTATGCAATTTACCCTTTTTATTTTCATGCTTAGTTTTGAATTTTAAAATAGTGCAAATACGGGAATATATTTGTTTACTAAAATGTTATTATAGTGATTTATTTTTCGATCGTTATTCGTTTATGTATATACATAGAAATGTAATTACTTTTAATTATTTAATTAATAAAATAATAATGTACTTTTTTCCACAAATCATTGATATGATATCAACAACAATTCTATATCAATAAAAAGTATAACTATCAATTTCATTCAAAAAAAAAAAAATTACACGGATTTGACTGGACTCAACGGGGAAAATATACTCAACGACCGATGGCTACTTCGCCCACACACCTTTCGGCTTATCTAACCTTCCCGAATGCTGCCCTCTTCAGGCCGTGGTGCAGTGCCTGTTGGTGCTGGGGGAGCGAGCCTAGAATATGTCCCTAATTAGACAGGAGTCAGCCAGCAGGACGCGAATTGCATTCTGGGGATTCTGCTCGCAGAATCAGAGGTGGAGGATTCTCTGGTTTCGTATTACGATGTTGAAAAGTGTAATTTGCAATTCTCAAAGTACCATGCATGCATATGACTCCTAAAAATTATCAAGTTCAAATTTTTTATCCATAGGAAATTGATATTCAATCCATAAGGAAGTGTTAGTCAAATAGTTATCCATAGGAAAATGTTACTAATTTTAATGTTTTGCTCTCCTATATAAAGGGTTGTAATCTTGATGTTGTGGTTATGGAAATATGAATGAAAAATCTTTATACTACTAGATATCTCCAACATTGCAATACTTTCTTCCTTCTCAAAATCTCCTCCACATTTTCCAACATATTTGTGGTATCAGAGCCACCCTTGGTTCTGATTACTCCATTTTATCTCTATGGCATCTTCAAGCAACCAAGAGCTTGCATTCACATATTCCCAACAAGGAATTTCTATCTTTGTTGGCCAAGATTACGAATTATGGAGTGTTTTTATGAAGACCCAATTCGTGTCACATGAACTTTGGGATATAGTTGAAGAGGGATTTACTTCTCATACTTTGGAGGAAGTAGCCGCATTTACAAATGCGCAGAAAAAAAGAGCATAAAGAGAACAAGTCAAAGGATGCAAAAGCCTTGTCCTTTATGCACCAAGGAGTGAGTCGATCAATTCTTCCACGTATTACTAAAGCCAAGACCGCAAAAGAGGCATGGCAAATTTTGAAAAATCAATTAGGAGGACATGAGAAGGTGATTATGATCAAGCTGCAAAACTCATGGCGAAGTTTTGTCAACCTAACCATGAAAGACTCGGAGAATGTGCAAGAATTCCTTTCTAGAGTTTCCTCCGTGGTAAACCGAATAAGAGGCTACGGAGACACTTTAGAAGAGAAGAAAATCATTGAAAAAGTTCTACGGTGCTTACCGGTGAAATTCGAGCATATCTTGCAGCAATCGAATAATCTAAAGATAATCAGTATTAAATTTTGATGAACTCATGGGTTCTCTTGAAACCCATGAAAAAAGGATGAGCAGATTTGCAGCATAAGACTTGGAGCAAGCTTATTAAGGAAAAGTAATATTTCGCAAAAGCAGGAAAAACAAGACAATGACTTGCGGAATGAAAAAACATGTCAGCACAGTCATGAGGAAGAGGTCGTGGAAGACAACAAAATTACCGTGGTCGTGGTCGAGGTCAAGGAGGAAGAGGCACTTCTAACTCGAGAGGATCTACTCAAGACTCAAATTCTTATTGCCGTATCTGTCGGAGAAATGGCCACGACATGGACAAGTGTTGGAGTAAATGCAAAAAGTGTAAAATTGCAAACCACTCTCAACGAGATTGTTGGTATCGAGAATATAGTGAGAAGAAAGATGCCAACTTCACCGAAAATGAAGAAAGGAACTAGGTATTCTATCCATGCTTAAATTCTAAAACAATTTGAGAATATCTGGTATGTGGACAATGGATGCAGCAATCACATGTCCAGAAATAAAGATACGTTCATAGATCTCGATTAATCTTATTCATCAGAAGTAAAACTTAGAAATAGCAAATCTCTCAAGATCAGTGGAAAAGGAGCTATTTCAGTCCAAACAAAAGAAGGTAAGACCAATATCATCACATATATTTTATGTACCAGAATTGACTCAGAATTTGTTGAGTGTGGAGCAACGGTTGAAGAAAAAATACAAGGTAGAGTTCGATAATGATCTTTGCATCATTATTGATGAACAAAGAAATCATATAGTTGCTAAAATAAAGATGAGTCAGAACAAAGTTTTCCCCTTCAATCTACAAGGATCTTAAAAAGTTGCTCTGCAGAATACTATGGATGGAGATCATAATCTTTGACTTTTGAGATATGGACATTTGAGCTACAAAGGATTAAATTTGTTGAAAAGAAAGAACATGGTATTTGGGCTTCCAAATGTTCCAGATCAAAATAGGCCATGTGAAGGATGCATTTTCCGAAAAATGCATCGCCTACCATTTCCAAAGATCTCCTATAGAGCCAAAGTCCCTCTTTAGATGGTGCATGTTGATTTTGCGGACCAACACAAACTCCATCGTTAAAAAGTTGCAGGTATTTTCTCCTATTTGTTGATGATTACACCAGGATGATGTGGGTGTATTGTTTGAATCAAAAGTCAGAAGCATTTTCTAAATTTTTGGAGTTCAAGACGCTTGTTGAAAATCAGTCAGGAAGAAAGATAAAAATTATCTGTACTGATCGCGGAGGGAAATTTATTGGAAGGGCATTCATGGATTATTGCAAACAGAAAGGAATCCAGAGGCAATTGACGGTTCGATACAACCCACAACAAAATGATGTTGCAGAGCGGAAAAATCGCACAATTGCAGGCAAGGGGCTCCCAAAATCCTTTTGGATAGAAGCAGTGAATACATCAATATATATTTTGAATCAGTCACCAAGAAAGGTGGTTTCGAATAAGACTCCGTATGAGCATGACATCAAAGAAAGCCTCAAGTAAATCTAAAGTCTTTAGTTTCATTGCTTATTCACATATTCCATCTCAACAAAGGGAAAATTTTGATGAAAAAGGTGAGAAACTGATCCTTGTTAGATATAGTGATGAGTCCAAGGGATATCGATTGTTTGACCCGAGAAATCAAAAACTCACAATTTCCCGAGATGTTATTTTTGATGAAATGCAATCATGAAATTGGGATATTCATCAGACTGTTCCATCTCAATCGATATCACCAATATTTTTATCAAAACGGATTGATCAACCAAGTACGTGCGATGATGCAAGGGCATCAAATGGTGGAGATATTGAACCGGAATCAGAAAGTCCGGTAAGGAAAGTTTGGAGCTTAAGAGAAATATATGATTTATGCGATATCGCATTTTTTGCCAGTGAGCCACAAAATTTTGATGAAGCTGCAAAGGAAGAGGTTTGGCAAAAAGCAATGAATGAAGAGATTGCTAGCATTGAGAAAAATCATACTTGGGATCTTGTAGACATTCCAGATGGAAAATATGTGATCATCGTAAAGTGGATCTACAAGACCAAATACAAGGAAGATGGTTCAATTCACAAGCACAAAGCTTGCTTAGTTGTGAAAGGATATTCTCAACAACCCGGAGTTGATTTCACTGAGACATTTGCACCAGTGGCAAGAATGGAGACAATCCGTATTGTTCTTGCTATATCTGCTCAACTGGGATTGCCAGTTTATCAATTGGATGTGAAATCAGCTTTTCTCAATGGCGAATTACAAGAAGAAGTGTACGTAGAGCAGCCAACAGGCTATATTGTTCATGGAAAAGAAGAAAAAGTCTATTGCCTCAAAAAAGCATTATACGGGCTCAAACAAACACCTCGAGCTTGGAATACCAAGATTGATGGATACTTTAAGTCTAATGGTTTTATAAGAAGTCAAAATGAGTCGTCGTTGTACATAAAGAAAGGTATGAAAGATTTTCTTATTATTTGTCTTTACGTCGACGACCTGATTTATGTTGGGACAAATCCAATCATGGTGCAAGATTTCAAAAAGGCAATGATGGAGGAATTTGAGATGACTGATTTAGGATTGATGAAATATTTTCTTGGAATTCAAGTCCGTCAGTCAAAAGGAGAAATTTTTATTTCTCAAGAAAAATATCTTGAAGGTGTGTTAAAAAAAAATTCAAATTCGTAACTACAAGCCAATCTCGACTCCATTTGCAATCAATGAGAAGTTGCAGTTGAATGACGATGCATCTAAAGTTGATCGGAAGATTTATCGAAGTCTTGTAGGTTCGCTGATCTACCTAACTAACACAAGGCCAAATATTGTATATCCAGTTAGCCTCATATCAAGATTCATGAACGAACCAAGCAAATTGCATTTTGCACCTGTTAAGAGAATTTTGCGCTACCTTCAAGGTACGAGAAAACTTGGCATTACATATGTCAAAGAGAAAGAAAATAAGCTTATTGGATATACAGATAGTGATTGGGCTAGATCCTTAGATGACCGGAAAAGTACGTCGGGCTACGCATTTTGCTTAGGAACGAAAAATAATTTCATGGGGATCAAAAAAACAAAAATCAGTAGCACTCTCATCAGCAGAAGCAGAATACATTGCCACGACCGACGCAGCTTGTGAAGCAATTTGGTTAAGAAGGATTTTATGTGACGTGGAGCAAAAACAGGAAGCTCCCACAAAAATCTTATGTGACAATATGTCTACTATTGCAACGACGAAGAATCCTATTTGCCATGCAAGGTCGAAGCACATTGAACTTCGTCACTATTTCATAAGGAATGTGTAAGTAATCAGGAAATTTACTTGGAGTTCGTCAACACAGATGAGTAGTTATCTGATGGTTTCACTAAAGCCGTAAGTTCGGAAAAGATTGAGCAGTGCCAAAATCGGGTTGGAATTACAAATTAAGAGGGGTGTTGAAAAGTGTAATTTGCAATTCCCAAATTACTATGCATGCATATGACTCCTCAAGATTATCAAGGTCAAATTTTTTTATCCATAGGAAATTGATATTCTATTTATAGGGAAATGTTAGTCAAATATTTATCCATAGGAAAATGTTACTAATTTAATGTTTGCTTTTATATAAAGGGTTGTAATCTTGATATTGTGGTTATGGAAATATGAATGAAAAATCTTTATACTACTAGATATCTCCAATATTGCAATACTTTCTTCCTTTTCAAAATCTCCTCCATATTTCCCAACATACGGCAAGAAAGGCCTCTTTTCGGTGCGCAACACTTACCAGGTTACGTTGGCCCTTTTGGAGTTGGAATGCTTTTTGTCTAAGGTGGAAGACGGGTTCGACGAGTGTACTCCTACCTGGAATTTCCTGTGGCGTGCCAAGGTTCCGCCCAAAGTACAACTCTTCGCCTAGAGGGCGTGTAGGGGCGCGTTACCGGCAAACGACATGCTTCAGCAATGGGGAATGGAGGTTTTGGCTGAATGCTACGTTGTTCCGCTGCTTAGGAAGATCTCTCTCATGTCCTGTTGTGTTGCACCTTCGCCTATCAAGTCTTGGCACTGTCTGGGATCCCTTGGCACACTCTGAACCACGACCATTAGGATATCGAGCACTGGATGCACCAAACGCAGGTTGAACTGGATGGGGCGAATTTCACACTATTTTTAATTATTTGTTGCTCACTCTGGTGGAGTCGAAACCAGCTACTCTTTGAAGCAAGACCTATCTCCTTGTTAGACGTTGTGGAGCGAGCAAAGCGGAGTCTGTGGGTTTGTGCGAATGACCCTGGAATCAGAAGATAGGGTGAGCTAGAGGGATTGCCTCATGGTGTTTTTATAGAGCCGGATTGTCCTTCTGCTGCACGATCTATAGCTTTCTGGAGGAACTTTCCCTTCCTTCAGCTGCGTTTTTTGGTTTCTTATGAGGGCTATAATAAAGTTTTCTTCCCAAAAAAAAAAAGAGTCATCCAATTAGTTCACTTAATTAGTTAAAAAAGTAAATTACCCTAATACAGATTCGTTGCCTCCTCATCATTATCAAGACTCAAGAGGCTATGCTGGGTCATAAATGGAATTAGTATAAGTATGAACGCGGTTGAAGTTATTGGCATCTCTAACATCATATATTGGGGGTGATTAGTGGAAAATAATAGCCTTTGTGCAGTTATGCAACCGAGGAGCAAAACGAATGAATGCGTGCATATCTAGCCATGTTTACTTTTCTGCAATGCTGATTGAAACAAGTGAAAGCTAACATCAAAATGGATACATGTCACAGATATGTTATGAACAACGATACAAAATTAAAAGGCAAAATTATATTTTTGGTCCTGTAACTATAGGTCGTTAGTACTTTTGATCTTGTAACTTACGCCATTTACACATTTAGTTCTTTTTTTGACGAATTTGGTCCTGAACATCTCACATTTGATCTATTTTTTGGGCAAATTTAGTTATGTGTTGACAATTTTGGTCCTATTCTCATTCGAGTATATCTTATTTTTTGTCTTGTAATTATATGTCACTAGGACCAAATTTGTCAATACGGGACTAAATTTGCCAAAAAAAGACCAAAACTAATGTGCTGGACTAAATTTGTCAAAAAGAGGACTAAATGTGTAAACGAAGTAAGTTATAGGACCAAAAGTGCTAACGACCTAAAGTTACAGGATTAAAAATATAATTTTGCCAAATTAAAATCAACATATGCATCATTGAACTTTTTTTTTTACTATAAATTGCCGACGTTCTATAACAAATTATTTTAAACCATAAAATACCATTAATATCAAGTATATGTATAAAGATTGTTCACATTATATTTATTAAGGACAAATTATAATTTTAGTTCTATAAGCATAGGGTGTAATGGTTTTTCCCCAATACGAACCCATTCTGGCAATTTGTCCTTTGATTTTAAAAATTTCACAAATTAAGAACAAAAATGATTGAAATTTGCTAAAATAATCGTAAAAATGCACGTGACATGGTTGGAGAAGTGCACGTTACACGCACCTGCCTCTGATCAGCCCCATTCCTCATATGCATCCCTTCTTGCGTCTACTTGTTGATGTTACCCATTGTCCCTCCTCGTTAGGATGTTATGCTGGAAGAGCATGCCAGTTATTTGCCCCAAGATATGGCTAAGTTAGCTGCTAGTGCGCCACATAATGAGTAGGCTTCGTATTCATCACTCTCACTTTAATTAGATATTGTTAATAAATTGTTTGCTCGATCAAAAATATGTGCGAAGTTATTTTTAGTAATTGGAGAAATAAAAAGGACATTGATCAATTATAGCTAGCCTTTACTCTTTTCGATCTAAACAAGACACTTTTTCCTAAAAATGCCAAAGCAAACATTATAGTCAGTGAAGTGAGAGATTGAAAATATTCCTCAATTCTGTTGTCATGGTCAGCTAATTTACTTGCTTCAACAATTTCACTTATGAATGCTTCTCTTGAATTAAGCATAATTTGCTTACAAAAGCTATAGAAATAGGGAAAAATATTTTTTTAGTCCCATTAAACAGGGTCAGACTCGTTTTTGGTACCATTATTTATCCAAGTATAGATTTTGGTCCCATTAAACCCAAATTCAGGCTTATTTGCTCCCAATAAGTCATGTGCAGAGCACATGACTTATTAACTCTATTTATGTCCGTTAGAAATTCCAGAATTATTGTGACCAAATAAGCTCAAATTCAGGTTTATTTGGTCCCAATAAGTCGTGTGCAGAGCATGACAAATGCCTTATTGGGACTAAATAAGCCTGAATTTGGGTTTAATGGGACCAAAATCTACACTTGCATAAATAATGGTACCAAAACGAGTCTGATCCAATTTAACAAGACTAAAAAAATATTTTGCCCAAAAAGAATGAACAAAGTTAGAGTTGATTAATTGTCAATATGTATAACATCGAGTTTAAGCTGAGAAAGTCTGAGGAATAAGTTGTTAGGAGCAAAAGTTGTGATTGTTTCCTTGAGAACAAGTAGCCACGGTCCTTTTTTTTATGTGTTTGAGCTCACTAGGGGTTACCTAGAGCTAAAGACATGAATGGAATCAGTATAAGTATAAATGAGCTCGACGTTCTTGGCAGTTTTAACATCATATATGAAGGTGATCAGGGAAAAATAATAGCTCTGAGTGGAAGAGAATGGTTTGGGCAATGCTTGAGGAAAGTGAACAATGCGTGCAATATCTAGCCATGTTTGATTTTCTGTACTGCTGATTGAAAAAAGTGAAAGCTAACATCGAAATGGATACATGTTGCAAATATGTTATGAACAACAATGCAAAATTACAATCAACTTATGCATCATTGAACTTTTATGTTTAATATAAATCGTCACTATTCTACTAATGATCTTTAAACTGTAAGATGTCATCCAAGCAAATCGAGTTTATGTATAAAGATTGTTAAAATTATATATATCAAGGAAAAATTACAATTTTAGTTTTATATGTATGAGGAGTGGCAATTTTAGTCCTGTATGAATCCATTTTGACAAATTTATCTTTAGATTTTAAAACATTCTCACACTGAGGACAAAAATGACTGAAAATTTCCTAAAATAATCGGGGAAGTGCACGTGACATGCATGCGCCTCTGATTGACCCCATTCCTCAAAACTTAGTCTAATGAAAAAACTATATCCTTTTTTCTTTGTAGTATTATTGTAAAAACAAAGTGAAAAATACACAATTCATATGAAACAACCCAGTTGGGAATACCTTAAATAACCAAAGGTATCGAAGAAAATAATTGATTTATAGCTACCTAGTTACTATATAGTTAAAGCTAGGATAAAGGAAAAGAAATTAACCAACCTGGCCTACTTTCTTGTAGATGGAATATGCAATACTATATTATGTTATTTATCCAATTGTACGTAAATTGATGCATAAGCTGATCATTATAAATTTGGGAGTTGGTTTTCCTTCATAACATATTTCGAAGTATCCTTAAGCTATATATACTTCTTCCAATTTGCAGTAATATTGCAGAAAATTGAACATGAGTAGCTATTCCATGAATTTCTTTGCTTTGCCTCAGTTCCATCACCATAACATTCTCAGGATAAAAATGCAATTTTCGCCCGTACTAGGGAGGGTGACAATTTTGGTTCTACATGAATTTATTTTTGCAATTTAGTCCTGTAACTTTAAAAAATTTGACAATTATGGTTCTTTTTGGCTGGAAAAATGCATATGCTGGTCATATGACCTTGACAATAGGGGCTTTTTGGCTAGACGAAAAAAGTTACAGGACTAAATTGCCAACATCAATTTGTGTAGGACCACAGGCGCCACCCACCTAAGTTACAGGTCGAAAATTGCAATTTTTCCCTAATTTTTTGTTGTTGAGAATTCCACTTTTTTTTTGCTCCTCATGAAAAATATAAATTAATAACATCTACAATTGAAAAATTAGAGCCTTAGAAAATATATTTTCAAGCGCCACAAACCAACATTTCCCCAGCATGAGGTTTGGTAGAGGTTGTGTTGAACACATAGATTATAAAAATTTTATTTTTATTAAAAAATAACCTATTTTTTTATTCTTCTAAGAGAAAATAAATGAATAAAGTCCATACATAAAAAAATTAGAGCTATAAAAATTTAATTGACAAAATTTCACTTTTTGTCCTGTAAGTATAGGGGTGTTGCATTTTTTGTCCTTTAACTTTTGAAAAAACACATTTAGTCCTGTAAGTTTAGTTAATTTAACACATTTAGTCCTGTAAGTATTGACAAAATAAATTTAGTCCTGTATCCATTTAAGTAAGACACATTTAGCCTTGTATGTTTTACGAATGTGACACATTTAGTCCTATTTTTGTCGGAAAAAAAAAGACGGTAGCCAGGAAAAAACACGTGATGCTCACTCGCTGGAGCTGCCGGTGGTGTTGAAAAATAGAATAAAAACACACACTTTGGGACAAGAATCCCCAAATCCTCAAAAATAGATACCAACTTCCTCTTCCACTTTGAGCCCTAATTTTTCCACCCAAATCTACCAATTCTCGCCCCTTCATGAATTGAGAGAAAATTTGTATGATTCACTTATATCCCACACTTAATCCGTCTTGAAGGTGTTGTTTTTTGTTCACTTAATCCCACACAGTAAGCTTTACAAAATGTTCGAGGATTCTTCAAATGCTCTCTGCAATTGCAACTGTGACAAACCTGCTCAGTTGAGGACAACTTGGACAAATGATAATCCAGGAAGGAAGTTTTATTCATGTGAAAGTTACGGGGTTAGCCGATCGTTTTTGGTTTTATAATTTATGTTGGTGTTGTGTGATATGTTTGTGTTTAATTTTTGCTCTAAATTTTTCATGTAGAGAAACAATAGAGGATGTGGCTTCTTCTCAATCCCCGATGTGTGCAAGGTCGAAGACCATAATTCCTGGATTGTTGCGAAAGAGCAATGTGAAAGACGTTCAAATTGTTTAATTGAAAAGGTTGAAGCATGATTTAGAAGCTGAAATTGTTCAATTAGAAGCCAAAAATAGAGCTAAAGATGGTGTTATACATCAGTTGGAGAGAATGATTAAAGTACTTTGCTGGTTGGTAATACTTTCTTGGTTGATTTTGACATGGATTTTAGTGGGATGAAGGCATTCCTTCTTTGAGTTTAACTCTCGTTTTTGTTTGGAATCAAAGAGGTTGCATTGGCTTTTTTATTTTTTGAGAATTTATTGGCATATTGCAACCTATGTATATAAGTACGTACATTGTAATGTAACAACATTTTTGCGGTTAAACTTGAGAATTGGATATATAACTGAACTTGTAATTCAATGAAGATTTACATCAAAGTGTTCATTTTCCATCTTTAAAGCATGTATCTTCCAATCACAGTCATCAGCAATGCATTTGGCATAACTTCTTATGTTATCATTTTTTGTGATCTTGATGTTCCTATGTGTCTTGACTGCATGTGAATGAACAACATTTCTGAACTCATTTTTTGTACTAAACAAAATGCCTAAAGCAAACCCTGGATCATATGTTTCTTCAGCATTGAAAACAAGAATATGTGTGTGCTCATCTTCGTTACCAGAGTTGTCTTTTCATCACTGCCTAAAACTGAATCCAAGTTATCTTTATTGTCCAATAAGTCATCTTCCCCCACATCACTGCTTTCATCCCCATTCCTTGTGTTAATATCAAGCCCTATTTCATTCTCAACTAAGTTGATGTCCTCATTCTCAAGCCTAACAACATTATTTTCAGTGTCATTCTCTATCCATTCCAAAAAATCTTCAATCTCAGAGTCAAACAACCCCTCTAAATCTTCAATTACCCCTTCCCCATCCACAGGTGCAGTTTCACTACCACTGTAATCACCTCTACATATATATCAATCTCCCTGTTCAGTTCATTTTGTAAACAAATGCTAACCAATTCATCCTCACATTCTATCTCTATAAAACCTTTATCATCTAATGCAAAATATCTTCTTTCCCACTAATTCTGTTTCATCTGCCAACTCATCTAGATAACTAAGGCACATATGGTTTATGTCAACATAATCAAAAAGAGCCACATTTCCACCCACATATTATCAGAAGGAATATTGCAGAATTTACCACCATGGTGAAATTTAACCGTAACAACAGTCAATACACCATCTGTCAAATGAAAAAAAAAAAAAAAAAAACAAAAGCAAAACACTCAAAATTTATAAACCATTTCAGATTCTGCAAATCATTGGGAATACTAAACAACAATAAACTAAATAACAACTACATGGAAAAAAATTATTAAAAATTCATCCACTACATTCATAAAATAAGGAAAAAAAGTTCTGTAAACAAACATTAATCAACGCCTTTTTTACTTCTTTATTCAGAAATTTCTTGCAACCCTATAAAGTTTAAAGCTTTTTATTAAACAGTATTTACTATACTTAGGTCTTGGCCATGTGTTTTGGTCTCCTCTCCGCAACATTTCATCCACACCGCACTCCAAGTTGTCCAAGAGGAAGAGGGTTTTTGGTTTACGCTTGGAAATTAAGGGTTCGCAGACAGAGGGTTTGGGAGGGAAATTAGGGATTGCAATGAGAATTTTTGGGTAAAGTGCTCTGTAATGCGTTTTAGGGTAACGCGTGAACACATGCGTTAAAACTCCGGCTTCTCATTTCACTCGTCGACCAAATAGGACTAAATGTGTTTTTTCAAAAGTTAAAGGACAAAAAATACACCCCTATACTTACAGGATGAAAAGTGAAATTTTGCCAATTTAATTTTCAAGCACCATAGATTTGACACCTAGCATTTGGTGTGTCAAGGGCAGTGTTGAACAAATAGACTAAAAAATTTCATATGTTTTGCTAAAAATTGCACTAGTTTTACTCCCCAAAGAGAAAACAAATTAATAACGTTGTTTAATTGAAAATTAGAGCTTAAAATATACTTTTGAAGCTTCGCAAATCAACATGCCCCTAGCATAAGATGTGCCGAGGGCAATGCTGAACAAATAGACTATGAAAATGGAAAAATTATAATTTTCATCCTGTAACTTAGGGGGTAATAATTTTGGCCCTACATGAATTAATCTTCACAATTTAGTCTTGTAACTTTGAAAAATTGACCATTTTGGTCCTTTTTTAGCATGAAAAATGCATGTGACGGGCACATGACCTTTCAAATTGGGGTTTTCCTACTAGATGTGATCAAAATTATCAAATTTTCAAAGTTATAGGACTAAATTGCAAAAATTAATTTGAGCAGGAAGAAAATTGCCACCCCTCTAACTTGTAGCATGAAAATTGCAATTTTTCCTAACATTCTCTCAATCTGAAACATACATAGGCCGAAGCCATGCTGAAGCCTTTATCTTCCTCACACAACTATTATTCTTTCCTGCTCATGTCCATATATGACGTTGCAAATGCCAAACCTCTAAGCTTATCTCCCCCAGTGAGCTTTAATGCATAAAAAACGACCATAGCCATTTGTCGTCAATTAAAGACTCATTGCTCCAGCTCCTAACAACTCATTCCTCACACTTTCTCGACTTAAACTCGATTTTTGGTGTGTGGCAAGGTCTAATTTTGGATGTGATGCTATAATAAGAGTCGTGGACTCGAGAATTTGATCGAAAAGCAATAGTTTCAGCCGAAGGAATGACCTAAACTCCAACAAGATGGAAGGGTGGTTGAATTCAAAAGTATATATTATATCTTTTTTTTTTTCTTTAAAAAGAAAAGGAAACAATTATATTATTCATTGCATCAATCTTTTAAAACTAGGGTTAATTACAACTTTCTCAAAATTTAGTATAATGAAAAAGACTAAATCCCTTGTAATATTGCAAAGCCTTAGTGAAAACTATACAAATTAAGACGAAGCAAAACGGTTGGAAGTACTTGAAAGAACCAAAAAATATCAAGCAGCACAATTGATTTATATCTAGCTCGCTACTATATAATTATAGCTAGAATAAAGAAAACAAAATTAATCAACTGGCCAACCTGCATGACGATGGAATTTGCAATACAATATTACAATTATTAAGTTAATTATACATAAATTGATGCATAAGATGATCATTATAATTTGAGATTTAGTTTTCATTGATAACATATTTCCAAGTATTGATTAGATTTATTCACTTCTTTCAATCTGCACCAATCTTGCAAAAAATTGAAAATGGAGAGCTATTGCATTCATTTCTTTGTTTTGTTCATCAGTTCTATCACCATAGCACTCTCTCAATCTAAAAGCTACATAGTCCACATGGATCTGCAATCCATGCCCAAGCCCTTCTCTTCCCTCACGCCAATTATTCTTCCGTGCTCATGTCTATGCCTGACGTTACAAATGCCAAAACTCTAGAGCCCATTTATACATACACTCATGCCATTCATGACTTCAGCGCTTGTTTATCCCACAGTGAGCTTGAAAGGGCAAAATGCTCTTTTGGTCCCGTAAGACTAGGGTATTATTTGTTTCGGTACCACAACTTAGGTAGGTGGCTATTTTAGTCCCATAAAATATGTTTTCAGTTTTTTTGGTCCCAACACATGATATTTTGGGACCAAAAAAACTGAAAAATGTATTTTATTGGACTAAAACAACCACCTACATTTTGGACCAAAAAAACTGAAAAACTTATTTTTTGGGATTAAAACAACTATCTACCTAAGTTGCACATGATTTTTTGGGAGCAAAAAAACTGAAAAACGTATTTTATAGGACTGAAACAACCACCCACCTAAGTTGTGGTACCAAAACAAATAATGTCCTAATCTTACGGGACCAAAAAAGTATTTTACCCGAGCTTGAAAACATAAAAAAGCCCGCGGTTGTTTGTCCTCATTCAAAGAGTCACAGCTCTAGCTCTCAACAACTCATTCCTCATACTTTCTCGGCCTAAACTCGATTATTGGTGTGTGGCCAATGTCTAATTTTGGACATGATGTTATAATAGGAATCATGGACTCGGGAATTTGGCTAGAAAGCAAGAGTTTTAGCGATGAAGGAATGACCAAAATTCCAATAAGATGGAAGGGTGGTTGGATTTGAAAGTATATATTATATCTTAATTTTCCTATAAAAATAAAAGGAAACGATTATATTATTTATTGCATCAATATATTAAATCTAAGGTTAATTATGAATTCATCAGAAGTTGGTATAATGAAAAAGACTATATACTTTTTTGTAATATTGCAAAAACAAAGTGAAAAATATTCCAACTCACACAAAGCAAACAAGTTGTGAATACCAGAAATAACAAAAGATATCAAGCAGAATAATTAATTTATAGCTAGCTAGCTACTATGTAATTATAACTAGGACAAATAAAAATAAATTAATCAACTTTGTCACTATAATTAATTTCACAATATTACGTAAGTTGATGCATAAACTGATCATTATAAATTTGAGACTTAGTTGTCATTCCTAATATATTTTCATGTGTCCTTAGTTCCATCACTGCAAAACTCACCATAGCACCCTCTCAATCTAGAACCTACATAGTCCACATGGATCTCCAAACCTTTCTTAGTTGTTTCTCTCCAAACCTATTTTAATGACCATTTTTGTTTCTATGAGTAAGGCTATTTTAGTCTCACAAGCTGCTGGGAATGGTGGTCCATCTTTCAACACCATCCCCAGTAGAGCTCCATGGGTTCTCATAAGCTAGCACTTTCGATCAAGAGTTCACAGGAACCATCATGCTTGGTTATGGAGTATTCATCACAGGTTCCTCTTTCTACTTTCTAAATCCAATTTCATCCCATCTTCCAATTGTATATACAAATGCATATGGTTAGGAACAACATAAAGCTACCGATATGATTGTTTTATGACAAGTTGATCATGATCAAATTTAGGATTCTACTTCGATTCTGGATGAATCTTTTGAAGTTAGGTGAGTGGCAGGAGTGGTAATGATACTAAACTAGTCAAATATACATGATGATGAGATTGGGTTCAACAAATTTAGTGAGCAGTGGAGTGGAATAGTATTCTAGATTATAGGCAAAAGTACATTTTTAGTCCTATAACTTTAGGACGTTAGCACTTTTAGTCCTGTTCATTTCTTGGTTTGTACATTTAGTCATTTCTCTTTTACAAATTTACTCCAATGCATCTCACATTTGGTCCTTTTTTCGATAAATCTAGTCATGTTTTTACAAATTTTGTGCACGTTAAATTGTCCGACCAAGTCATTTGGCCGAAATACCACGTCAAAAAACACCTCATCTGCCACATGAAATGCCATATGTTTTTTGGCTTTTAAACTAAAAAAGGGAAGAAATTTTCTCCAAATTAAACCATAGCTTCTTCAATTTTCTTCTCCGAGAGAAGAGGCAAAATTTGATTGAAATTGATGTCTTCTTACCCAACTCCAGCAAGCTCGAACTTCAAATTCTAGCTAAAGAAACCAAAAAGATTAGTCAAAGAAGTTGTGGGTCAAGGGTTGTCAAAGCAAATATGGAAGCAGACTCGATTAAAGTGTTCATGGACCAACGATGATCCTACAAGGAGATTCAATTCATGTGAAAACTAGAAGGTATGTGATATTCTGATTATGCATTGTCACATCTTTCCCATAAAATTTCACTTTTTTTTAATTTTGATTCATTTGTTGAAAACTTGGCACAACAGACATAGGTGTGATTTTTTTCGGGCGGAGGATCCTCCTTATGTGCCCAAAGGCATGGTTGTGATACCTTGGCTACTTCAAAATATTTGGGAAAATGAAGAGCACATTACGTCATTGAATCAGAATATCAAGGAGAAAGAGGAGTCAATTGCGTTGTTGAAAATGAAGTTAACTGTTGTAGTTGTTGTCCTTGTGACTATAGCTTTGTTTTCACTACCTTGATTTTTTGTAAAGTCTATGAATATAATTTTATGTTGTAGGTTTTTTGAATTTTACTTAAGTAATGAATGTAAAACTGAGGTGTTATTTTTCATTTGTTATATTCAAATGAACATTGATATAATACACCAGTAAGAAAAGATACACAATTAACATTGAAGGTAGAATGCACCTATAATAAAAAATTCACCATCATATCCATATCCCTTCAAGGTTTTACAAAAAGAAAAAAAAAAGGCCAAAATATCATAAGTATTAGCATCATTGCAACAACAATTTGATGGTGATAAGTTTCATATGCTAGTTAATAAATAAATAAATAAATAAATAAAGTGAAATCTCTAAACAAAGCAACCTTTCTCCTTGCTTTCTTTCTTCTATTTTCCTTTGCCCACCAATCACTTTATTCAAATTAGACAAAGTAATATTTGCTCCTTGTTAACCATGGCTTGAAACACACTCTGTGGGAGAAGTGGAGTGATACCCTGATATTAACAACTTTGTGAGGTGGTGCTGCTTGGGATATTAGTTCTTGAGGTGGTAAAGGTGGCAATGACTGAGGTGGTGCTGACCTTGGTGGCACAAATGGAGGTAGTGGGGAGGTGGTGGTAGACTTAGGTTTGGCATAAAAGATTGTAATTGGTGTAGGTTTTCCCAGTGGGAAGGATGGTGTAGGTATTAGTTATGGTGGCATGGTTGGTTCTGCAGCCATCCTTGTCTAAGATCTTGTTCTTAACATCCTTTGGCAAGGATCTTCCCTTCTGCACTTGAGAAAAAAAAGTGTAATTAGTTGGATCTACACGATGCTTTTTAATACCTTATAATAAAGTCTTACAGCTTCAGCCCATGGTGTTACAGAGGGGGCTTTCCTTTTTTTCTTCACCTAACAAGTTAAAATGATTCTATATTAGATTAACAAACCATGTTACACAAACTTAACAAGAATTCAAAATGAAGTCTTACTTGAAATGTTTTAGGTGCATCGTTTGATGACTCTTTCTCACCATATTCCACAATAGAGTCATGTACATCAATCGTAACATCATCAAAGCAATCAGAATATAGTAGCTTTGAATATATATCATCTACTATCTGAACTCTATCTTCAGGGGGTAAAGGATTAACTAGTGGATCTATCGCAAATTTGGGTGCCATGTTTCATATTTTAATATTGTGTTTGTCCATACCATATCCTTGCATTTAATTATTTTTTTGTTGCCTTTGTAGCCTTGATCCTTTTTTTCATGCCTCTAGTCCTTTCTTTTGTTTTATTGTAGGCTCTTCAACTTCCCTTATTTTCATTTGTGTCTTCCCACAACCTTACTAAAGTTAGAAAGAAGTCATTCTATATACCTAGTTTTCTCCAACAACTTATGACCATTCATAGGTTTTATTACATGCCCATACACTTTCAGAAATGTATCCACTGTGTAACAACATGTACATAGTCATCTGGATTGTTGTAAGCCCATTGAAATGTTGGTCGGCATATGTGCGGAAGGGAGAACGGACTCGGCCAGGAGTGTTGGATGGGGTCGGCATAGGTTGAGAGTTGGTATCAGGCGACGGTGTGGGCTATTGATGTGTGTTGGTTCAATGACACTGGGTTTTTGATCGGCATATGGTACACAGGTTGGCCGGATGAGCAATGTTAGGTGACGGCACAGGCCAGGCTCCGTGGCCGGGTGGTCGGGCAGACTTGGGCATTGGCAGTGAGTGTCGGCATCATGTGGGACTTTGTGGGAAGTCGGTAGACAGATGCGAATGGGCATGGGCGAGCTGAGCACCCATGTGTGGAAATGGTCGGAAGTGTGTTGCACGGGCAGCAGGCTGAATGGCAGGTCGTAGCCAGGCTGACAGGGTGATGCGGCAGATCTCGACCAGATTAGGCAAGCTAGCGAGACAGTGTGGATGGATGGCACCTAATGTGCCTGTTTCTTGGGTAGGTATAGCAAGACAGTGTGGCAAGTCTCGGCCAGACTGGACAGATCTACTGATGGTGGCGCGGACGACCTGAGGGCGTGCTTACAGGACCAGGAGGTCTTGGTGACTGTCGGGCGAGTGGTCAGTGCATGGTGACTGGCTACGATGGCTAAACAAGGATGCATGGGTGGGGCATGTGACTGGTGGTTGAAGGCTGGAAACCGTCAGGCAGCAAGTTAGCTAGTGGACATGTGTGGTAGTTTAGGGCGGTTAGGAACAGTTTTGGCTTAGCAGTTGGGGCTGTCAATTGCAAAAAGTTGTATATTATTCTTCAGTCAAGCTTGTACTTTCATATGGGAGAGATGTGAGAGTGAGGGGACAAAGTCTTTGTACTAAGAGGGTGTTTGGCTAAGCTCTTTTAAAACATATTATAAGCTCTTACATCTTATAAGATGTTTTAGGAGCTTATAAGATGTTGGATCTTATTTTAAAAATAAGCTCCTAACGTCTTTGGGTAAAATAAGATGTTAAAGTTTATAAGATATTTTCACATCTTATAAGATGTTAGGGTGTTTGGCATAATAAGGTCATTTTTGTAGGTAAAACGACCAAAAAGGATATGCTACTATTAAAATCAAATAATTTTTATTTTTGTTGACATATTTTGTATTTATATATTTTAAAAATAATTTCATAACTAGTACATATTAGTTTAACTTCAAATAAAAATTTATTAGATAATTTTTTTTGCAAAAATAAAAAAAATGACGGAATATGACCTAAATTTTGAATAAAAAATAATATATATAGTTTCATGCTAGTCGAATATTAGTATAGGTCTATATCTTTTTTTCTCTTAATCCAATGACTACTTATATTTTTATAACTTATAATATCTTGAATTTATATTTTTTTCTGTAAATATAATATCATAGCAATCTTATTTTTGTTTAGGTATAATAATTTATTATTTAATAATGAAGCATTTTTTCTTTTTTAAAAGAAAAAAAATAACAATAAAGAATTTAAAATCCTAGAGAGAGAGAGTATCTATGTGTGTGTGTGTGTGTGTGAGAGAGAGAGAGAGAGAGAGTACTGTGTGTATAGTGTGAGTGTGTGTTTGTGTGTGTGTGTGTGTGGAGAGAAAGAGAGAGAGAGAGAGAGAGAGAGAGAGAGAGAGAGAGAGAGAGAGTTTGTGTGTATTTAGAGTGTGTGTGTGTGTGTGGGTGAATGAAGGTATTTTTGTCATATAACATATTAATCTTATAGAACTTATAAGATGTTCTGAAAATAATAAGAAATGTCTACTTTATTAAAAAGAGCTTATAAGATCTAAATCATCTTATTTTGGAATCTTATCAGCTCTTTAACAAAAATTTTGCCAAACAAATTTTTGGAGCTTATAAACTCCCAAACATCTTAAAGATGTTTTGAGGAACTTATAAGCTTAGCCAAACACCCTCTAAATAAAACTTAAGGCATGTTTACATGGTATTCCTGTCAATTCCCACTTTCTGCAGGAGCATGTTTATCCGACCAAGTCAACAACCATTCTACTCCCATCATAGCAAGCCACCTCCTAATGCCTTGAATCAGCTTTCAAAGGAATACAATTAGGAACTGTTCCTACTTTTTCAAGCTATTTTTCTATTCTTGAGCATATCTTCTTTCCTCCTCCCACTTTTCTATTGTCATGTCCCTATTTTTTGCTACCCTTATCATCAAGTACTCTCTTATCCATTCCAGTGAAGTCAATATAGGTTTAGCCCTAGCATCCAAAATGTTACAGTTAAGATTCTCACACAAGTTGTTCAGTGACATGTCACTTTGTTGGTGTGTGCTAAAATGTGATCTACTCTAGTGTATAAGGGACTTGTCATGAACCATGCTGCTGCTTTTTCATCAAGTGTACCTTGTTTTTCCATTCCTCTTGAAAAATCTTGGACTGTTGTTGCCTTAGCAACTTTTGCAGTGCAATCTTAATGCCTATTCTCTGAACCCAACAGTTTTAAAGAAGTTGTGCAAGTGTCTAACAAAAAAATATGTGTTCAATTGTTGGCATGACAGTCTCTATTGCAGGAATTAACCCCTGTTGTTTGTGAAAGATTAAAGTATACTCATATTCTCTCTCTATCTATAAAATCTTCCTTCAACAACTTAAGAAACCATTCCCATGTTTTTCTCATTTCACTAGAAACAATAGCATAGGCCTCAAGATACACATTGTTGTTGTGATCAACACCGACAACACTTAACAGAACTCCATCCTTAGAAACCTTCAAATGGCAGCTGTGTCATTCCAATTATTGGTCTAAAACCACTCATAAATCCATCCTTAAGTGCTTTCAGACAAACATAAAGCTTGTTAATTTCTCTCATTATGTATACCACCCTCAGTAGTGGACATATGTACAGTAGACCCTAGATTTGTGTTTTGTAGTTCCCGTGCATAATTCCATTGTTGTTTGTATTGGTCATCTGGATTGTCTTCTATCTTTTTCAAAGCCTTCCCCTTTGCCTTATATGCCTAAGATTGACTGGCATGACATCTAATATACCTAACGATCACTATTACAATAGAGACTTTTGGAGGCTGTTTTTTGTGCCTCTAAATCTTTAAAAATTGCCTTCAATACATATAGAGGCAATAAGTAAAACGGCTTCCCTAGCTATAGTCACAAAAAAAAAAAAAAAAAAATGGAGGCAATTTGAAACAAATGCCTCCATAAAGAGGTTATGGAGGCACATTTCCAACTTCTAAAGGCTGTCTTACAACCTCCTTACCTTATTTTTTGAGGCTATAAATCAACAATTGCTTCTATATGTCATCTAAAAAGAGGCACCTACTTGTCAAGTGCCTCCATACAAGAAAGACAAGCAACTAAAATCCCAAGCGAACTAAATACAATATCATTGGAAATTGAAATAAAATGAAGTTAAAAGAAATCATAAGAGAAAGTCACTGTACAGATAAAGTCAAATTGTCTAAGGCTAACTGCGAACCATACACCCCAAGTTCCCAACAACTTCTTTTGCAACCACAACCTGCAACAATGAAAAAATAGGCTTTCATAGATATAGACGCATAAATGTATACAACCAACAATAAATACAAATCATACCGCTCTTGGGTGAAGGCATACAACAACCTCTGTGTCGCTACCTTCAGTAGTGATCATTGGAGAATGTGAAGGACGTTTCCTTTTGGATTTTCTATGTTGCCTGGGTCGACTGCTAGATGACATTAGCAACCTCAACTATGGCAACAGATGCCTCGGCTAGTTTCTTCATGATTTTTTGTCCATACTATATATAGGATCACAAATTAATCTAAGGTACTTGATACAAACAATACAAAGAACTAATCTAAAGGACCATCAAATAAACCTCAGAAATCCAGATGAAGGCGTTCCAGGTCTGTCATCTAGAGTTGATGGGAGGAAGATGGATTTAAAGTAGCATTTTTTTTAATCTTTGGACCAGTAGTCAAGGCTCTCTCTGATAGTAATTGATGTCAGATTGAAACTCAGAGTTTTTTTACAACCAGAAGATCATCTAACAGAGTATCTACAACACAAAAAGCTATATGTGTTACGCCTGTTTACAAACGCAGAAAGTAGGACAGAACATACAAAAAGACACAGGTGTGAATTTTTTGAACTGTCACCATAAACACCCAATTTTAATGTTAGAAGCATGAAAAATACTAGCTATCAGCAAACCAGCTGAATTGTCATCCAAATAGAGGATCACAATGATATAAAATATCTAAAATGAAAACAAGGTTGTGCCACAAATTGCAAACTTTACCCCACCTTAAACCACCGTAAATATACATTTGAATACCAACAGATGTCGCTGCATGGTGACATCCACAAATAGACTCCAAAGAGGGATCGAGGTCACTGTGTCCTTTGTTTCCTTGTGAAGTCACAAGCCATTTCTGTCAAGCCAAACTCCAACTGTGGTATCCAGTACTTCAAAGTTCAAACCTAAACAAAATTGTAAACATAAGTAATGATGTTCTTCATTCAACAAATCCAACAATTCTAGTAAATTAACCAAAAAACAACTCAAAAAATTATCTGCAATTGCATCATCACCTTCTACTGCTCGTCCAACTACAAAAACACCCCCAGTAACATGCAATCTAGCATTAACGCAAACCTGATAAAGGGAACGACACATAACTATTATACAAAAAGTAGCAAATAGAATATGTCTATTGCCATCCATTTGTATTCCTACAACTCTAAGCTTCTCACAAAGATTATAGTGTTTGCAAAAGGTATGAAACAGTTAAACAGAACAACAAAATAGGCCTCAAGTTATGGAAAATCTGAATTTCCATAGGATGAGAATAAGCAAATTATCAGAAGCAGATCGAACAACCAAAGCGGCTCTAAGGTGATGGGAATTAGCCTAAGACTGACAATATTGCCTATTATACAGACATCCCAAAACCATTACCTTAATAAAATTGACTTCAATTTCTGTGTTAATTTGACAAACAGACGGTGAGCATACATCACTCTCATGCCCGAAAGAAGTTTACAGAGATAACAAAACAGTGCAACCACCAACAAGCATTATTTTGACTTGAAAATGCAGGCCTCTTTCCTTTTCTTAGGTATATTAACTCAGGATTTAAGCACTATGGGAAATAAATCATGCCGTGCCTGAAGCTTCTCTTCCACCACAAAGCAAAAACATCCAGTTGGACGTAGCACTAGCAGTTGGATACCTACAAATATGTTGATTAAATTATGTAATACTTGATTTATGAACTGAATAGCAGGAATTTCCGATTGCATGCTCAATTACACTTGCCAAAGCAATCGATCATGATCTAGAAGATGAAAAGTCATCCTACTACTACTTCTGCTTTAATTAAAAGCCTAACCAGTATTGAGAAATTTTCATCATGAAATCATCCTAATGGCTAATACTACTTCCACATTAATTAAAGCGAATAACCAAAAAAAGAAAACTTCCATTTGGGTGTTCAAAGCTTCACTTCAAATTGGAAAGATCAAACTGTAGAAATCAATAATATTGTATACCATTAGGATCAACAACATCACTTACATTCTTGCAGAAGGTCTAACACCTTCCGGATTAAACCTCTACCACGCATATTGTTTTTGTGCAGTATTCAAAGCCCAAGCATCTGACAGCAATCTTTTACCTACAGAAGATTAAAATGTCCTTTTCAAGTAACATCAACCAATATGCAATAGATCCACAAAAATAAAAGTTAATAAAAAGATTGAAAGAAAAATGTTAGAAAATTGAAAGAAAAATGTCAGTAGAGGATTGCCGATTTTTTGGGCATTTCGGCTTTTTGGCAGAGTAAGAGAGATTTCGATTTCGGCTTTAAAAATATTTGTCCTCTTAAAGCTATTTTGCAGGCCAATTTACAAGTGCCTCTATTAATGAGCAACTAAAACTTATTTTTTGTTGTAGTGAATGGTGTTTCCCTTTGGACCAGTCCTCAACACTTGCTGAAATCTCTTTGATAAACAAATAAGAATCCACATTCTTCCAATTGTAGACATGGCCACAATTGTGCTTACAGTTATATTGTCTTATTTGAAAAGAAGACCTATTTTTTTATTTTTAGAGTATGCACTCTCCAGCCACAACCTTCAGTCACACATTTTGCATAACATCTTGACTTATCATTTTTCATAATTTTTATATTTCTGCGTGTCATTATGGCATGAGAATGAATAGACTCTCTTTTTTACCAAAAAATCATTCATGATTCATACTTTGGATCAAAGAAGCGGTTGGGATTGAATGTAGTGTTTCCTACAATATTATCTCCTTCATCATTGAAATTACCCACATGTGGTATTAAATCATCTTCACTCTCTGCCAAGTCTACATCACCACAGTTAATGCTACTGTCATCACTTCCCTCACTTTCTGCTAGCATCACATTGTCACCAATACCCTTTCACTCAATATCCGGATCAATATTTTTCATGAACAATCCATCATTTTCACCATGCATATGTTTATCATTCACATCTACATTAGAATCACGGTCAAAATCTTCACTTCCCTTAGGCAAATCATCCTCCACACGCTTACCCTGACATCCACCAAATTTGTGTCTAGATCATCAATCCTAAAATTTGGTTCTCTGTTATCTTCAGGTCTTTCATTCACAACATTAGAAGACCTAACATGACTGCCCGTTACATTGATGAAATGTAATTCCCCATCCTTATACAAGTTAACTTCTATACTATACTGACTAGCAAAACAAAGAGACACCAACTCATTATCCTTATTATTCAACTCAAACTGACTATAAGCCATTTTGTAGTATCGTTTTAGCCCAATTGTCTTGGCCTCATTAACTTCTGAAGATAGTCTCGAGATATAATGTTTATATCAACATGATCAAACTCAACCCCCCCCCCCCCTATATATACCGCAAATGACTCATAAAAAAATTCACCCCCATAATGAATGTAACAGTGGCAGTAGGATCAAGTTCATAAAAACAAACATCTAAAAATAGAAAAAATTCAAACAAAGTACCAAACTATGAAATAGATAACAAAGTACCAATAGATAAAATAGTAGAACCTACACTTGCACCCAACACATAAAAAATTAGAGCCTACATTTGCAGAAAATTATGCAGCTCCAACACACAAGTATTTTAGAAAATACACACATCTCAACCACTAACATACAATATATATTGTAAAAAGTACGATAATTATAAATATCTATATCTATATCTATATCTATATCTATATTTATTCTATCTATCTATCTATATCTATATAAAACATGAATAATGATATAGGTTTTTTTCTTTTTTTGATTTGCCTAAATTACCCTTATTTTATTTTTTATAGGAGTAATGATTACTTAATTACATAAAATTTTGTTTATTATTTTTATTAGATAAAAATACTACATAATATCCAAGGAATTGAAAAGTCTTTTGTAAATGTGACTTTTCACCTTTAATTTGCACATGATTTTCTCCTGCTTTTGCCCTACCACATGAGACTCTCAAATCTTCTCCCGCTTTGATTGACTGAATTCTTTGAGAAATCAATCAAGAAAAACAAAAGTATCAAAATAGGAGGTTAGTGTTATTTTCAAAAGTTTATATTTTCTAGATTTATAATTATCCAAACACTTTTTTTTGTTTTTTTAGCAAACCTGTTTGTGTTATTTTTTCCTGCATTCAGCCATCGGGGGAAGAGCTCAGAGCCGAGGAGAGCCCTGTGTGAAGGGCCATTAGCGACAGACAGTCGTAAACCAATATCGGCGGAGGCGGTCCCCCTTTTCACCGAGGAAAAGATGAGCTGCATTGACGACGACGAAAAGGTAACACGAAAATTGAACAACGGTTCTTTCTTTTCGTTCTTTACTGAAAGAGATACATGAGCTTCATCTCATGCATGATCTATTCAGAGCACGGGTCGGAAGGACATTGCAAAAACGCCAATGGAGACCCAAAGTCTAATTCTTTCTTCTCCCATCCTTTTGGGAACCAGCAGGTGAGGATCTCTTTGACGGAACTAGGGCTTTCTTCTTTATTTTCTATTGCAAGAAGGTTATGCTTATTCTGTTAGCTTTTGTTTCTAGGTCCAAGGAAATATCAAGAACTTGATTTTTTGCCGTAACTATGATTTTTCTTAGCTCAGAGTTGATTTTCGGGTTATTTTTTCATATGCGTATGTGTTTATTTGCTGCTTTCTATTTTCTTGGAATAATATTCATATTTTGATGTTTTGTGTATAATGGGTATTGATTTGATTGAATATTGGATCAGTTAAATTGTAAGAATAATGTAAAAAGATGTGTTTCTTAATACTATTTTCCTATATTTTTTGTATGAATTGATTTGTTTACCGTGACGTGCACACAAACATGCACTCTCATTTATGTTGCATGTCTGTTTTTCGGCCTCTATGATTCTGCTATACAATGAATCAAATTTTACCTACGTATGAGAAATCAGAACACTTCTAGGAGATACTTTTTTCTAATTTTGTATTTGCTATGCATTTGATTAACTATAAGCTATAGCAAAGCCAAACGGTGAATATCTTTGTAACAAAAGGTTAACGAGCGAGGGCGATTTATAGGTGGACTAGCTAGAACAAAAATAAATCCCGATATGATGTTTATTATCCCTGCATTGATTTGAATTTGCTTTGTAAGTGAAAAATCTCTTCCTAACTCTCATGCAATAAGGATTTTGACATTAAAGTTCCATTTTTATTTGATCCTTTTTTAGCAATTTCGACAAAGTAATATTTTTTTGGTTTTTCGATGTATAATTACTTGTATGTTCAAGATACGTTTACCAATCTTTTGTAGTATAGTCCTTAGCACATGCTTCGATATTAGAGTCCTCGATCCGTATTTCTTTGCCAATTCAACTAACCTAAACTAATATTTTAGCCTATTTTCTTCTTTTGAAAATGCTAATGGCTATGTGATATTCAACTTATATTTAATTCAAATGCATATTTTGTGTGTATGTATTTCATGGCAGTGTTCTGACACTAATTGTTTGAGTTCTCTATTCAGACCTTTTAAAACATAAAAGTAGTTATATATGTCTCGTTAGAACCTACAATTATGTTAGTTAATTTACTACACAATAAGATAAGGTTTAAATTAAATTATTTAGTATATTATTATTTATATTCCTTTTCAATGTTAATGTTTTGGGGGTGCAAGGGAGGAAAACATGGTGTTTTTAGCCTATTAATATTGAAATAAAATCAATTAGTTAGCTCTTTTCAAATTTTCAATAGCACTTCTAATTTAATCAGTTTGATAATTTTTATTTGTAATTAAAGTTTGATGCTTATTCGTTATTCAATTTTAGAAGAAATTCCATTTTAATAAAATTGATCAATTTTTATTCGTAGGTTTTATTCCGTCTCTTTGTTATTGTTTGATTTTGCTATATTATGTCTGTGTATGTAATATGTTTTCTTTTATTACTGTATTTTGAATGTTGTTGATTTTTAATTTATTGACACTAAATGAATACAAACTAATTATTTATTGACTACTATTGTAAAAATATAATTTAATTGGACAATATTACCAATATTTTGTATTGTAAGATCTTAATGTTAATTATATTTCAGTATCAACTTTTAAATATTGTCAAAGTATTATTTACATTCTTAATATTATGGTTCCATAACATTCTTAATATTTCAGTTTATTACCTTCTAAATTTTGAAATATTATTGTATAAAATTTTACTTTTTGCCTTTATATTGTAATTCTTAATTCTATATGTTTTTAGTTCAACTTCTAATCTTATTTTCATATGCACCGATTGGTATGATCTATCTCTTATTGAATAATATAATATGTGACAACTTAAATTTTTATGTCACATTTGTGGTTGTAATACTTTTATTCTATTAATTAATATAAAAAAATCAATAGATGTAAAAGTAAAGCATTAAGGATTATCTAATACTAAAAAAATTAAGTACTAAGAGATTCATCGAATTTTCACAAGCAATTTGAATTTAATAATATCATATCCCTATATTAATTTTAATTTGTAATTAAATTTTGATATTTATTTGTTATTATATATATATAATTATTTAAGTTTAGATTAGTATTTTATATATTATTCATGTGTAGTTTATTTTGAATTTTCATGTGTCATGGTAAATTAAAATTTTCTTAATATAATTAAGATTTCTTCTAGCAAAGTAATTGTGTTGAAATACTATTTGGCATATTAAATTTTTTTAGTTGAATATGTTATTCATTCTCTAAGTAGTTTAGAGCAATTAAGACTCTTAAATATTTATCTTATAGAATTTTATTTTTCCTATAACTAATTTTATAATATAATTTTCTGTGAATGTTATTAAAATTTAATACGTGACAGGTCTGTGTAATTGAGCACATTTATGATTCATGATTAAAAGCAGATTATTAAAATTCTGTATAATTGGATTCATTCATGATTCACGATTTAGGTTTCTTATCCTAAATTTATATGGAGGTGGTTTAGACTATTTAGAATTCTAAATTGTTAAAAATTCCAGCATCTGTAATATAATAATTAATAATATTTAAATGAGGGTATATTTGTCTTGTTACAATAGGGAACAAACAACTTGAGTATTCACACATTTATATAGAGTATAGATTACATGATGCATATTATTGTTTCAATTGAATTATTAGCAGGGTTGAAAATAAATCATTATTATAGTATGATTCATATAAGAAATGTGTTGCATCAGTCTCAAAAGTAAAGATAGTTGAGCAAAATATTTTTTTGGTATCATTAAACAGGGTCAGTACTTATTTAGGTGCCACAATTCGGGCGAATGTCACTTCAAAATTGTAGTACTTGACAAATACTAACAATGGTGAAGCCAGAACATTAGCTTAGCCGAATCAAAACTTAATTAATTAGTTTGGTAAATAAAATTATTGAATTTTCTTAAAAAACTTAAATTACTATAATCATCATCATAAATTAAACAAATACAATGATATAAGTACACTTAATTCTTATAACTATTATTCCAACGAGGGCGGGTTAAAATTTACAAGTAACAAATTTCGTGGTATCTTAATAACAAACTTATCCATTATATGAAAATTAAAACTTACATTACATAATCATAATTTTTTTTAGTAAACATCATAATATATTTGTATATCTGAGCTTGCTTATTTGTCTTGAGAGGCTTGCATAAAAAATTACCAAACAAAATAATAAACAACTAATTTAAAATTTTGAATAATGAATATTAAAAAATCGGCATAAACAATAAATTTATTCGGATCAATTCGTACATTCTTTTGAACTGAAAAATAATCTAAAGAAACTAAAATTTATTTTATCTAAAAAATTAAATAGAAATACATAACTATCAAAAGAAATAAAGTGGTCGAAAATCAACATATATAAATTGAAAAGTAATAACAGAAAACATAAAAGCAAGAGGAATTTTGGAAACATTATAACACAGTGTTGAAAAAATTATAAGATTGCAATTTTTTCTTCTTGGCTAAGTGAAAACCGTGTGGCTCTAACTAATTAAGAGAAACTAAAAATGGGGATGTTGAAAAAATTATTTTTTAAACAAGTTAATTTGAATATTTATTATTAATGTTTTTTAATATACAAGACAAGAGTTTAGCCTTGAATTTGATAGGCTAATAGATCTTCGCCGGAGCGAAGCTCTGTCGACTACTAGGGCTCGATGGGGCTGGGCTCCGCCCCTATATACTAATCTTGGTACCGAAAAAATATTTTGCCCTAAAATAGTATAATTTCTAACAAATACAATGAAGATGACACAGTGATGATACCAAGGTACATAAAAAGAATAGTTTTCAGCAAATCTCAAACTGCATGGTGTATTCATATATCTAAATATAAAATAAGTTTCTATTGTTTGTAGATATAGATTACTGTTAAATATTGTGCAAGGAGGGACCAGAACACTGGTTACAATATTTGAGGAAGTAACAACCGTATATGTTAGATGTCATTTAAATGAATATCTGGAACAATTGAACATGTAATTTATAATTATAACGTCTTTTATTATTACTAGAACGTATCACGTTCGTTGCACGTGTTAATATATATTTAGATGTGAATATATCACTTATTAGCTGCAAAAAGATATTATGTTCATAATTTTATTCATATTTCTATCATTGAAACATTACTATATAAAATAATTGTTTTAAAACCATTTAATTTTATTATTTGTAATTCATTTTCAAATTTATTTGATACTTTTAAATAAAAACTTATTAATCCATACAACTGAAAATTTTCATTATGTATTTACTAACTATTATATGGGTAAATTATATTAACACTCCTCATGAGATTACATCAAAATACACAAACACTCTTGCATTTTGAAAATTACAGCTACACCCCTAAATTTATAGTTGTAATTAAAATTACACCCCCTATTAAAAAGTAAAACTTACACAAACACCCCTGAAAAACATCACTAACATTCTTAGGGGGTGTAGCTGTAATTAAAAAGATTGTGCGTTAATGTAGTTAACCCTTATTATATTTGATGATCTTGTATAGAAACAAATTAGTGCGAAAGTAAAATATAATATATAAATTAATCCAATATTAAAATAAAATTAATTAGTGGAAGCTCTATATTTTTGGATTTTTTTTATTAAGAAACTCTAATTTAATAAATTTGGTCATGTTTTATTTGTATCCTTTTTGGGCGATTTGCTATGTTTTAGTTTTTATTTTTTTATTATATTATTTTTATTATGAGATTTTTTTTCTTTACGACTATATCAGCCCGATGTCTTTTATTTTTAAATTATTGATGTGAAATAATTTTAAATAATTATTTTTTAATTATTGTCATGCAAATTTTAATCTAATTACACCCGTAGTATTAGTATTTGTATTGCAAGATCCTATAACTATGCTAATTTTGTCAAAATATAGTATAATTACATTTTTCATTAACTTCTATAGTTGAAATATATTATTTCATAAAATGTTATTGCTTTTATTTGCAATTTCGAATTTTAGTGTGATTTCTTGATCTTAGTCATATGAATCCAATTGACATTATCTATTTCTTATTCAATAATCTATTATCTTTTTACAAATTTAGAGGATGTTCGGTTCAACTTATTTGAAATATTTTATAAGCTGCTACAACATAAGATCTTTTAAAAGTTTAAAAATGTCAAAAATAACTAATTCATTTGGATTGAATTACGACCAATATTCTAATATCTCTGATATAAGATTTACAAATTACATTAATGAACCTCAAGTTAAAGAAATAATTAATTTAATTATTAAATTACGATAGCCTCCTTATAGAAAAAATTAATAAGTTGAGTCTTCTTTTCCTTTACTGTAACTTTTGTTTTACTTTTTAAATGACAATTTTGTAATATAAAATTTTATAATTGACTATTATATTAATCTTTTAGAAAAACTTTTGAATTTATATATTTGGAAGGATCGAATTTGTAACAAAGACATATGTACCCTTACTTAAGTTATTTTTTAATAATAAATAAAAGTTGGTAATTATAAAAAGACAAAGTTTTAATAAAAAGGAAAACTATTTAATAGTTCTAATTCCTTTTAACTACTTAAACGTATTTATTATTGTCCAAGTAGTTTAGAGGCATTAGGAACATTAAATTATCTTTTTTTTTTTTTAAATAGAATTTAGTCGTTTATAACTAGTCTGATTTATTATTAAAAGAATTACTTAACTAAGGATATGAATTCTTTTTACTATGGGGGAATAAAAACTTAGGAGATTCACACTTTTATGGGAAAATAACACTTTTCGTCCTGTAACTTAGGGTCTTTCCACTTTTGATCCCATTTGTTACGGGATTCTCACTTTTGGTCCCATAACTTTTAAAAAGTAGCACTTTTGATCCCATAACACATTTCCATTAGATTTTTTAATGAAAAACACCACATGTTTAACACGTGGCCATTAGGGCATTTACACTTTTGGTCCCATACATTACAAGAAATACGCTCAATAGCAATGAAAAAAAAATCAGTGTCGAGCTAATTAGCAAGTAAAATTTTCGTTGCAATGCATTATTTAATATAAGAATTTTACTTGCTAATGAATTTAGCAACGAAGATTTACTTGCTAATAAATTTAGCAATGAATTGTTTAAAATATATATTAAGTAGTGTAAATTAGCAACGAGAATTTTACTTGTTAATTAGTTCGACGTTGATCTCAACAACAAATTTTTTCGTTGCTATTAAGCTATTTTCTTTGTCCCATAATTTTAAAAATAAAGTATCACTTTTGGTCCATGTACTTAACGGCCATGTGCACTATCCGTTAAATATCTAACGAAAAATACCATGGGACAGAAAGTGCTACTTTTTGAAAGTTACAGGACCAAAAGTGAGAATCCCATAATCAATGAGACCAAAAGTGAAGAGACTCTAAGTTATGGGATGAAAAATGTTATTTCCCCCACTTTTATATACAATATAGTTTATAAATGATTTGTTTTGCACTAATTTTGCCTCTTGTAATTACCTACCCTGCTTTCTATGTTTTCTTGGAACATTCTCTCTCTCTCTCTCTCTGATATTCGTGGCTGAGTTCGTAGACTGATAACAAAGATGATGTAATTTTCTATTGAAGAAGGTGACCTAAAAAAAAGAAAAGAAAGGAAGAAGAAAAGAAAGAAAGGGGACTATGCAAGAAGAAAAAATAAAAGGACTTTGAAATTCAAATTTCAAGCAATGACGAAGCCACAATTAATAACTTGAAAAGAAAATACGGAAGCAAATCCAGCGAACCAAGCAAAAAGAATATGTTATGACGATTAAGATAAAAAAAAGAGAGAGAGAAAGAGAAAGACTCGTAAAAACATGGGCTTAGATAACAATTAAGTTATAATATTATTTACATTTAGTATATATTTTCAATATCCTAGTAGAATTTAATTTTCAGGTTGATCAACATCTATATAATTACATTTCTTTATATTGTGAACTATTCATATATATATATATATTACATTTAATAATTAAATTTGAGAATTATACTATTACTTTAGTCAAATCATATGAATTATGTGCAACGCACGTGTTCATTACTATACAGTTATAGAAAAAACCCTAAAAAGAATACTACTCTAAAATATTCAAAACACCATGCCCAAGATTGTACTATACTATACATTCACAAAAACCCACAAAATATTGTATAGAAAACAACTAAAGAATTATTTATTTAGATGCAAATGGAATATATATAAAACAACTGAAGAATTACATGTAAAACAAATATTTATTCACAAAAACCCACATAACCGGGCTACCTACATGCAGATGGAATCTACAATACACTATTACAATTATTTATCCAATTATACCTAAATTGATGCATAAGCTTATCATTACAAACTTTAGATTTAGTTGTCATTCATAACATAGTTCCAAGTATTCATTAGCTTTATTCACATTTTATATTACAGAAAATTCAACATGGCTAACTAGTGTATTCATTTTTTTGCTTTGTTCCTAAGTTCCATCAACGTAGCACTGTCTCAATCTGAAACCCACATAGTCCACATGGATCTCCAAGCGTTTCCCTAAGCCTTCTCTTTCCCTCATAATTATTATTCTTTCCTGCTTATGTCCATATACCCCCAAGCCCATTTATACTTACACTAATGCCATTCATTCATTTGGTGCTAGGTTATCCCAAGTGAGCATGAACGCATAAAAAATGCCCTTGGCTATTTATCTTCAATCAAAGACTAAAAGCTCCAGCTCCTAGCAACTCACGCCTCTCACTTTCTCGGCCTAAACTCGATTTCTGGTGCATGGCCAATGTCTAATTTTGGGCGTGATGTTAAAATAGGACTCGTGACTCGAGATGAAGCAAGAGTTTAAGCGATGAAGAAATGACCGAAATTCCAACAAGATGGAAGGGTGGTTGAATTCAAAAGTATAAATTATATCTTAATTGTTTTCTTTAAAAAGGAAAAAGAAACAATTATATGTTAGAATAGGGGATCAAAAAGCCAATTGAATTAGCGGTTTTGGGAACTATTTAGCAATCTTTATTAATATAATATTGACTTGATAAACATAGTAAGTGTTCATCTTTGCCACCATATGTTTGTTGTGCTTACTGATTACATTAAATTGCTTTAACGTCACAATACATGCCCACGTACCAATTAGGTAAGTTGTGCAGTTGGGCTGCCGATTGGATGGAAGCTATGAAATCAACTTTGAGCATTGATCTGAAACGTTCTAAGTCGAGGACCTTGAGACTGGGCATCGAAAGTTGTAAAGTATCATGGTAAAATCGCTAGTGCGCCTCTGTTCCTTTAAGTGTGAGGATGAGCAGGAGCAGCACCCTTAGTACGAGGCTTAAGGTCGTACTAAGGGCAGTCAAAGTCGCGCCTTGAAGGATAGCATTTTAGGGAGTTAGTGTAAATATGTTTTTATTAAACTAAGTCTGTTGAGTTAGTTAGTAGAGATAATGACAGTTGATTAGCAGTTAATCAGTTATAAGAGCTGATTAGCTCTATATATAGAAATCTCAGTGTACGACTTCCACACTTGAATGAATTTTACATTTCTTGATCTTGAAAGCTACTTGTGCTCATCCATGGCTGCGCCTATCTCATGTGCGATTCATGCTTCTTTACATGGTATCAAAGCCATCAATTGATGGTCTCTGGTACTCCTAGTTTTCTTTAGGGTTTTCTTTGTTGCTTCTTCTTCATCAAGAACGATTTTCAATCGACGTGAGCTTTCTGCCCTCTTCAACTATGGCGAGTCCTACGAAGAAAGCTGACAAAGGAAAGAACGTTGACATAGACTCAGATGCCTCTAGAGTACAGGCGGCAGATAACCCAGGTACTGTCCTGGTGTCAAATTTGCTAGATGGAACCAATTTCCTCTCATGGAGCCGCTCAATTGGCATAGCCCTCAGAGCCAAGATGAAGCTCGAATTCATCGATTGAAAGAATCCCAGACCGGCAAAAACTGATGAGGGTATCGAGCAATGGGAAAGGGCAGATGGAATGGTAATCTCCTGGATTATAAATTCAATTTTGAAAGACATTGTAGAATCTTTTTTCTGTACATTGATTCTGTGAGGGAATTATGGCTGGAGCTTGAAGAGAGATATGCAGTTGGTAGTGGTCCTAGAATATACCAACTGCAACGAGAGATAGTGTCGGCTACGCAGGGAAACCAGAGTGTATCAGGATATTTCGCAGGGCTCAAGAAACTTTGGGATGAGCTTGGATGTCTAGTGACCGCACCATCCTACAGTTGCGGAGCATCCAAGGAACTGACAAAATCCTACCAAAGAGACCATCTAATGCAGTTCCTAATGGGACTGGATGATTATTATGATGGAATCACAAATCAACTGTTGATGATGGAACCTCTCCCCAGTGTATCCAAGGCCTATGGGATTATCTTGCAGACTGAGAGACAGAGGGAAGTAAGTGCGGGATATGGAACACCTGCACAGTCAGTGGCAATGCAGGCGAGAGGTTACCAAGGAAACAACACAAGAGGACAATGGAACAAGAAGGGGGGACAGGACAAAAGAAACCTGTACTGCACCTATTGCAAGAAAAAATGGGCACCAAAGAGAGGATTGTTTTGACCTGAAAGGGTATCCTGACTGGTATAAAACACTTGTGGAACAAAGAAAGAGATGAACGGTTGCGAATAGCAGAGCCCTCAGCACAACCTGCAGCCAAGTGACAGACCAAGAATCTGCCCAAAATGCATTGGATGATGAAGCAATCTCAGACTTCTTGAGACAAGCCTTGATGAGGCTGCAGGAGAGGGCTGGGGAAAATGAATCTGCTGCTGATGATACCTTTGAGGAGTTTAATGACTACGCAAGAAAGGTCGCTGATTCACCACTCTCAATGCATGTTAAAGGTTGGGTAATAGACAGTGGGGCAACATCCCACATGTGTAATGACATAATTATGTTGCAGAGAACTGAAAAATATCAATCATAGACCTATGTGCATTTAGCAGATGGTTCCAAGAGACATGTTAAAACTATAGGGGATGTTCTATTACCTAATAATCTGAAATTCACTAATGTGCTGCATGTGCCTTCATTGAAGTTTAATTTGTTATCTGTTAGCAAACTATGTAAATCAGCTTGTATCAGTTTCAAATTCTTTCCTACTCACTGTTTGCTGCAGGACCACATGATTGACAGGGTTGTAGGTGTAGGAAGGGTTATGGGCAATTTGTACTTCTTGGATGATCAATCTTTTGAAGCACACACCATTAAGCACACTTTGAAGCACATGCAGGAAATGGGGCTGAGTTCTATCTCTACGGATGTTAACCTATGGCATTGTAGATTAGGTCACACTTCCCCCATTGTACTAGATCACTTAGACTTCTTGAAAGGAAATAAAACAGTTTTTGATATTTGTGAAATGTCACGGCTGACCCACCTATTCAGTATCACGGCACAACTCAAGATGCAATGGTATTAGTTCGTGCTACCTATCTCCTGAAACGTGTGTGGCAAGGAATGGCTGCCTACTCAATAAGTATAGCATTTCGGTCTATATATAAGTATACGAGCAACCAATCAAGTATAAAGCAAGTATACCAAAACAATCCAACATGCGACCTACATTATAGCAGATAAGAAATCACTTAGCTACAATAAGATATTAACTCAAAATATAATAGAGGCATTTTAGTTGTTTCTTTAGGGCCATGCTTAACCAACCTGGAGTGAACCACTCAATGAGCTTAGCCAGTTATCACCATCATCATCATCTTAATCACAATACTCCTTCTTCCACTCTCTTTTCTTTTTTGATATCACACAACACACAGCTCGTGTGTATCCGATCATCACTGATACCATACAGCACACAGCTCCTGTGTATCTCATCCTCATTGATATCACACAGCACACATCTCGTGTGTATCCCATCATCTCCATTGTTCAATGACAGCACACAACTCGTCATCGATCGTATCATTCTAAGCCATTGAGTATGCTCCCCAGTTAGTTAAGTCATCGTTTCATTTTAATCTCCAACATCAGCATCATTAACTTCCTTATTCAAATTCATTTAATAATCATTCTTTCGTCAATACCTTTCCTATTTGATTTTATACCACAATCAATTATACAACCACACAATCATTCAGCCAACATCCGTGTAGCACAATCACACTTTAGCACATAGTAGCAATTCCACAGTTATAAAGATAATCTTAATCACAATGGACATCCATCATCAAATATATAAACAATCCATATTTTATATCCATATAAATATATATATATGTCCAACATTCAATATATAATACTCATATAAGTATATAAGTATTTGCATGTATAAATCCAACAATTAATATTTATATTCATATAAATATATATATATATATATATAAACCAATTAACTATACTTACCTCAACTCTCAAAATGGTCTGTCAACACGAAGAGCTGCTCAACTCTCCACTCTATCGTCACGTCCTATAGTAAATTATTTATACGATCAATACCTCAAAAATATCGTAAATTCTAATTAAGATATTATATAATATTCGCATAGTTCCATTTTTATAGAAATTCAACCCCCCCCTCCCATTCCATTTTATTTTAAATAACTTAACTTTCTACACTTCTTACGTATACTTTTAATTTATCAACTAACTCATAGAATTTCATTTTATAAAACCCTCATATCATTATAACTACCGGTGTTAATAATATTTCTAACTTATATTATTATAAAAATCTTATATTTTCTTAAATAACTTTTCAATAATATTTCTATTAATTCCTATCAATTTATCGCTATTATATAATATGATTAAACTCCAATATATTTATAATTAAGTATTTAGTTAATACACCCGATGAAAGTGAATACATTAACTACAGTAGTGACTAAATCTAGCAAATCTAGTAATTTAGTTACCCAATTATAGCAATCTGAAATCAAATGTGATATTTAATACAACACTAGTTTAACTAGTCAAACTCATAAAATTTTCCGATTAAATAGTAAATTGGTCAATATAAACTTCATTTAGTAAATGGATTAATACATAATATAATTATATAAATTAATAAAATTTAAAATCTAAAAAAAAATTGTCATACCTTTCGTCTTCCCAGAGAGAGAAATTTGAATGTTGAAGAAATATGTATTTGCAAATGTTTTCCTTTGTGTGTTTGATACACACATACATATATATATATATATATATATTTATTTATTAAATAAATTGGTGAGGTGGTGGGGTGACTCCCACCCCACTTTCTCTCTCTCTATATATATATATATATTATATTCTTCTTCTTCTTATTATTATTATTATTATAATATTATTATATATGTATATTTTTTTATAATTAATATAATTTGCTCCCAAATATTATAATGAGTTCCAATTTACTCCGTTCAAGTTTTATCATATTCCAATTTCAATCTATAATTTATATATAATTAAATCAAAATTTTGTTAATAATTACTAATTAAACTCTCAATTACTTATAAAATCCTACGAACGTCAGACTCAAGATTGTCCATTTTATATTTGTTTTGAGCAGTCATGATCCAATCATACTTTTGCAGAATGAAAGACCATTGTTAATTTTGCCTAGCAGATGAGAGGCTAAATTGCTTTTTTGGTCCCACAAAAAATGTGCAGTGCCCTTTTTGGTCCCATAATTTACAAGATTTTGTTTTGGGTCCAAAAACTATTAAAATATTTGCAAAGTTAATCCCAAAAGACGTTTTTCGTTAAATTTTAACGGCAAGTGGTAGAAATCCATTAACACCTAATTGCTAAATTGTCTTTTTAGTCCCATAAAGGTGAAAAGTTTGCTTTTATGGTCCCATAATTTACCAAAAATTCTTTTTTGTACCAAATTGTTAAAAAATTTATAAAGTGAGTCCCAAAGTTTCATTTTCGTCAATTTTTTGACATTAATCAATAAATTAATGCACACAACATACGGATTATTTTATTAAATCAACAATCACTCTTACCCAATCACTATTGAATAAACTAATAATTTATTTTTTTTATATATTTCATTATATAATTACGATTTGTAATATAAATAGTATTTATATTTATATTTAATTAGACAAAGAAAAAAAAATGTACCACCTATAACTATAAAATAAAAAAATTAATAAAATAAAAAATATTATGTGTTGATCATTTTATTTTTTATTTTCTAATTATAAGCCTGGTAAATTTCCAAAAATCAAGTAGTTTCCAATCATATACGAATATTTGTTACTCGATCACAAAACAATTGTTGTTAAAATGAATTTCTCAATCACATATATAACAACAAATTCTAAATGCAATGCTATTTTATGTTATCGATTTTGTTTTATATTTATGGTTCGTACATTGTTATTTATTTATATGTAATATAAATATAAATACAAATATTGATTTATATTAAAAATTATATTATAATAAATATAAAGAAATAATTATTACCCTATTTGAATATTGATTGAATAAGATTCATTGTTGATTTAATAATTCTTGCATGAATTTATTTATTAATGATAAAAATTGATAAAATTGAAGTTTTGGGACTAACTTTGTAAATTTTTTTAACAATTTTCGTACCATTTTTTTTTCATAAATTGTGGGACCAAAAAAAAAATTCTCATTATTTGTTGGACTAAAAAAGCAAATTAGCAATTAGGGGTTAACGGATTTCTATCACTTGCCGTTAAAGCTTAACGAAAAATATCTTATGGGACTAACTCTGCAAACTTTTTAATAGTTTTGGGATAAAAAATGAAATCCCGTAAATCATGGGACCAAAAAGGGCACAACCCCTTTTTTGTGGGACCAAATATGCAATTTAGCCCAGATGAGAAGATCTATATTTCATCAAATAAAAGCGATTTTTATTGAGAAAAAAATTCAAAGCCACTATTGTCTAATAACGGCGTGAAAAATGATATTTTTGATCATATTAGGTATATAATAACAATCCTTCAATTCTAAACCTAACATGATCAAAGAATTACTAAGTTACCGGTTCCTACAGCTTCAGCAGTAACGGCCTTGTCATCACGGAGCCTTAGGATCACCTCTTCTTTACATAGTCTTTTGCTTCTTTCAACACCTGCAAATCATTGTAGATGTGAGCACCGCAACCTATATCTAATATCCAAGAAGCAGAGTTAATGACCATATTAACCTCAACAATAAACATACCTTGCTCGAAAAACAATTTAGGGCAATTCCTCTTCCAATGCCTTTTCTCATTCATATGTCATTTGCCCTCAACTGTTACTTCGAACCAACCTTCCTCTTTCCCTTGCCTTTCGCCACTTTGGCAATGGGAGTGCACTTAGCAGTTGTGATGGTTTTTCCCTTTTCCTTGTTCCTTATCCAGTATCCGGCACCCTTGTCTTTCGCCTTAAAAGTCGAAGCCTCTATCAATACCGATGGCGCAGATTTTTTGGTCGTTGCCTCATATTGGACCAACATACTTATCAACTCATGTATTCCCTTCTCAAATGCATCCATGCTATAATTAATAATAAGTTTATCAAAGGAGGGAGGAACAGACTCATGAAGGATCACATCAATGTACATCTCGTTATCGACCCCTGCTTTGAGGTCCTCGAGTTTTTCCACAAGGGTAAGCATCTTAACCTCATGCTCATGTACAGAATATCTTTCGGTCATCTTAGTTCCAAAGAATGCCTTCGTAGCGACATACTTAGTATGTCGGTCCGGGACTGCATAACAATCCTTCATACGAGTCATTATGGAGGGAAACATCGTCCAGCCTCTCATACTGTTTTTGCATGTCATTTGTCATAGAAACGAGTATGAGGCTTCGGACTTTGCGGTTATCGTATTGCCATATCTCGAACGTCTCACGTTCTTCAGGCGAGGATCCATCCGGGAAAGCCTGTTGAAGTAGCTTGTCCATGACATAGCCTCTGTTCTCATAATTGAGGACTATTGTCAGATAACGCAACCAGTCGTTATAGTTTGTTCCATTGAATTTGTTTGCCTCAAGTATGAAAGATAGTGGATTCTTAGACATAATAAAATCTACAATTAAAAAGAATGAAAGTAGATAATCAGCAGAAGATAATGTTTTTTAACAATAAATTAAAGACTCGGACTTCAGTCATTAATCCTCCCACTATTTCTACGGAAACACGCCACCCTTTAAACTCTACTTTTGGGAAACCCTTTCCTAGTGGGTTGGGGTCCACAAGAGAAATTCTCCATAGACTGCTTTTACGATTCGCATGGAAAATAACCTTGTGGGAGGTATTCCATACCATTCTTGTCCAACGAGATCCCCAAGTTATTTTTCCTCACCTCTTCACGTGATCCCAAGGACTCCAAGCGAATCACGCTTCTAGATATTAGACCCATCCTATCAACCGAATCATAGCACTTACTGCCGCCCCCCACGACTAGTGAGACAGTGAAACATGAGTGTATTCACTTCGTTCACAACAATCGTGCACACTTAATTTCAGTCCAAAAGACTTGCCACGACTTATGAGACGATGCAATTGAGTGAAATCGGCTTTCTCACTTTTGTCATGGATGGAAGGCATGGACGAACGATCTAAGCTCAAGTCCATTTATAGGGGTCTAATATTTAACTTGGTCCAACCAAGTGAGAGTTTTGTGCAATAGACCGAGACCTCATCACATATATAATATTTCCCATGCTAATGAAAACATGATAAATAAACAATCATTCATCAACCATTTCACATGCAAAATAAAATAACCTAGCACACCCCTGTTGGAATCAGAACCTCGGAACCTATGCGACCATTGAGCCCATCGTAGATTTATGGTCAATCTAAGGGTTGGTCCTACACTATTATAAATATATGTAACCTATTAACACCCTCATGGGCCTTGCCTCTTCATCCACCAATCATTGGGCCACAAAGTCTTTGGACCTCCATGGGATCCTCCTCCTTGGGCTTCCTTAGTCTCCTCCTTTTGGGCCTTCCTTGATCTCTTCATTTAAGTAAAAAAATAAAAAGTGCCTCACCACTACATACTCTCATTACAACTGAAATAAAAATCCCGACGAACACCTGGAGGGAGTGCATAAAGAGGGAGGAAGAATGCCTTATTATTCCAAGGCAAAAGATGAAAGATAAGGAAGTAATCAAAAGAGGCGGACAGGTCCAACCTGAAAAATAAACCGTACATTAGGTTTGAGGGCTTTGTCATCATCCATTCGTCAACCCCCATTAACGCAAATAGCAATATCACATATTCAAAGTAAACATTATAATAAATGCAAAATCCCACATGAGAAACTGACAATCGGTGCAACCATTGTAGCATTTGTTGCTAGGAAAAACCCCTTTCTCATCATCAAGACAATATTGAATTTTAGGAGGTTCCCAACCACAACTAAAATAAAATATTTCAAGACAATATTTTTAGGAAAATTATGCAGAAAATAATTGGTAATTATTCAAAAACATAATTTCACAAAAATAATACAAACTAGAAAACGACCACGATGGTTGCCGTCATCGGCTCAGCCCGGCCGAGCGCGCGCACGTGTGCGCGCAGGCGTCCCTTGCCTGCATGCTATCCGCATGCATCCCCCAACCAGCGTACCAGGCCCCCAACGGCGGGTGCTGCCTGTGCGCCATGCGTGCGTGCCTGGTGACGACGCAGGCCCACAAGCGACCCAACATGTCGCTTGCACAGGCTGGGTGTGCTGGCCGCATCCCCACGTGCGAGGCCGATAGGCTGCTCCTACTTATCGCACGTGCTGGCCGGTCGCCCGCTCAGGCTCCCTTGCCTGCGCTCGCGCCTAACCCTGCACCTTGTGCACGCGCTCGGCCGATGGCTACCGCCGTTGTCATTTTGTGTCCGTGCCAATAAATTCTGCACTTTTTTCCCAAGAAAACAAGAAATATAGTTGAAGAAACATATTAACTCCATAATCACCTATTCAAGTGTAAAATTAACACAAGTATTCCAACAATTAACAACATGCTTCAATACGAAAATTAAAATCACGTAGAGCATGCTAGAACACGTATAACACATAAAACCCTAGGCCTATACACTAAATTTGGCTCCGATACCACCAAAAGCGTGCGGATCGGCCCTGGAGCGGCGTGGCGGAAGCGTGCATAAATAGAATTTAAAGCATAAAATTTAAAACCGGAACAAGGGGTGTTCCCTTGAATCTTCCGGGTGTATCTCATTAATTAAAGAAACATGAACATGGATGCCCTAGGGTAGAAGAGAAGGATAAGAAGCGTAACAAGGATACTTACCCTTGTAGCTTTCTTCATTCGGCTACCCGCGTTGTTTCCGAATTTGCCACCTAGATCCCAACATAGAGATCCTCTAAAAACGTATACGCAACTCACTGAAATGCTTGATACTCTTATGCTAGAAAGATATCAAAAGGGAGAGAAAAATTGACCAAACGCTATTGATTAACGTGAACAATTGTTCATTGGTCCCCTTGCATTCAATAAGAAGACCAAGAAAACACTTTTGGAGGGGGAGAGGATGACTGAGAGAGAGAGAGAGAGAGAGAGAGAGAGAGCTAGGAGAGTATGCGTGTTATGTGTGATTGTGTGAGTTTTGAGTATTTATGTGTATAGTACTCCTAATCCTACTCAACCTCTTCCAAAGAGACACACTTTAATCAACTTAGGACTTTGACCTAGTCCATCCTAGTCAAGTTAGGACTTGACCTAGTTAATGGTCATCCTATCCATCCATCTCAAGATACCCAAGATCAAATCTCGTATATCCATATTTTATGGGCTTTATGGAGTGGGCCTATTAAATCTAATTTAAATGGTCTAAAGTCCAATGGGCTTCATGTATTACATCTAATTTAATACTTGAGCCCAAATAACAATTTCCACCTTTTAATCTAATTAAAAAGGGAAAGCCCAACCTCTAATTTCATAAATCTAATTTATGAAACAAACTTGATTAATCCAATTAATCGACAGTGGCTCGTTACTCCAAAATGGGATCAATTTAATCGAATTAAATTGTTCCATCTCCTGGATTAATTCTAAATTAATTCCTTTACTTCCAATGAGTTGTGTGTGACTCTTTAGGTTTACCTTCAGCTAGACTTGGGTTAATCCCCGATTATATCATAACCGGAATTTGCCCGTCATCATAGGTGGTCGTCTAGCAACGGTCCATGGCACTAAAGACTAGGTGAAATCATGGCATGAATATTTTGGCTCACGAATGCATACGAGTACAGTTCTTTCGTCTACAATCTCATAGCTATAGTCTAGGGTATGGAATTTTGACGTCGGTCCCCATCATTGACTTAAGCAACGACTTGTTTACCCACTGAAACGTCATTGGGATCCCATCACACTATTCAGTCACTGTGGCCATAGATTTTTTAGGGAACGAGCCTCAGAGTGTACATGAGACACTACTGTCAAACACTAATAGGAGACAGATTCTATCTTGGAATGCACCGTCCAAAATGCACATTTTGACTGCACTAGATAAGGCTTATAGCGGCCAAGTCTTTAGACATGGTAGCCTTTCGCACAAACCTAAGACATATGCATAGTGTGCATGTGACTGTCGTGGTTCCTCAAGTTTGAGGACTAATCTCGTACTATCGGAGCCGATAATGCTAGTCATACCGACTAAGCCACTTAAAGCTTTCATATGATGATTCCCGCGAGTCACATCAGTCAGTTGTCACTAAGCCGACTAACCCACTAATACTGCATGGGCGACCCTCGCCACTTGTCAAGGAAACACAACTGCAATAATTAGTGCAAGTCTCACTCGGACCCTCGATACCCAATTTCGAGGTCCTTAACTTAGAGGGTTTAGACCGATCCACAGAGGTTGGCTTCCTGACTGCCAACCTATGCGTAGTCCAACCTCCTGGATTTACACACTCGGTCTGTGGGCTTTGCTTGTGTAATGAACAATAATATAAGTAAACAAAACAAAGTATAACATGCGAAGAACTGAATAACAGTTTTATTCAGAGTATCAAATTACACCACTATTGTCAGAAACTGGTTACATAAGCCCAATCTGATTGGCTTCATGGTCACCTATTCTAACAGATATGTCCAAATAAGCAGCGGCAGTGGAACACAGCTGCTCCTATTAGGGTTTATGTGGCTAAACCCCACACTAGCAACTGACCTAGTTCTAGTGTGGTCTCGTTGGAGTCCTTGTCGTCGGTGGACTAGGCAGAAGGTGTTGGAATAGGTGACCAGAAAGCCAATAGGTTTGGCAATTTGTAACCTATCCGACAACTTGATGTGAATGTAATATTATTATGTGATGAATAAGATGAGTGTTCGTCATCAATGGTACCTTCTTTGTTGCGCTCATCTTACATTTGTTAAAACGGCGTTTAACTTATATCACAACAAAGCCCACAGATCATGGATAATAACTCATGCAGTTGGGCCACGCATTGGATTGTGGTCATGAAACCAACTGATTAAGAGTTGGGTCTGAAACGTTCCAAGTCGAGGACCTCGAGACAGGGCATCGAGAGTCCTATTGAGACTTGCGTCAAGAGTCGTGTTCATTGGATGAGTGCCGTGTTTCATCGGCGACAGGCGTGGGACGCCTACACGGTCTTGATGGGTTGGTCGACTGGGGTCGAGCCGACTGGACTGACTCGCGGGGATCATCATATGGAAGCCTTGGAGGCTTGGTCGGTATGATTGGTTTTCCCCGGTTCCGATAGTACGGGAGTAATCCTCAGACTTAAGGGATCATGGCAGTCGCGTGCACAGGACGGCTGTATCTTGGATCTGGCGAGAGGTAATCATTCTGTAAGATGATTATCATAAGCCTTGTCCAGTGCAGTCAGAATGTGTAGCGAGGACGGTGGATTCCAAGAAGAGGATCCGTCCCCTGTCAGTATGTGACAGAGGTATCTCCTATGCACTCGGAGACACGTTTCATGCTGTTTGAAGCTGTGGCCACAGTGGTTGGTCGAACAGGGAATGGTTTCCTGTGTCGACGCAATGAAGCATACGTGGTCTCGAGTATTAAGCATAGATGCCTAGTTAAGGATGGGAACCGACGCCCAATTCCATACCCTAGACTAAGGCCGGGAGACGGTAGACGGAAGGATCGTACCCGTACGGAATCGGCGCCTAAATGTTCACGCCAATTCACCTAGTCTCTAGTGCCATGGACCGTTGCTAGACAGCCACCCATGGTAACGGGCCCTTGTGGGACACGGGCCCAAGTCTAGCTGAGGGTGAACCTAAAGGGTCACACACAAATCACCGAGGAGGTTGAGAGATCGACTTGGAGTCAATCTCGAAGGATAAAATAAGTAATTGGATTACTTAAGGGAAAGTCCATTGGATGGACGGGCCGATATTGTATCGGGCTTTCATTTAATCGGTAAATTGGATTTTCGATTAAATATGGAAAGTTGAGATGTTGAGACGTTGGATCTTTTAATTGGATTAAAAGATCAACGGGAATAATTTAAGTGGACATTAAATTGGATTTAATATTGGGTTCGTCGTAATTGGATTACGATAAATCCCGGTCCGTTAAATTATACCCGAGAGGAGAAATAATTCCTAATTTGGGATGGGAAGAAGTTGGACTTCTTTCCTTAATTAAACATGGCCGACACGCTCCCTTGGAGGAAGCAAAATCAGCCATGTTTCATGCTAGGTGGTATGTTGACTTATCTCTTTTGGAAAGAGACAAATCAACTCCAATCAAGCTCTTCCCTTTTTGGTATGATTTGATCATACCATAAATTTTGGTAGGCTTGATTGAAGAATTGATGGTGATTGATTGGAATGAATCTAGACATCCTTGGATGAACCTAGACACATTCCAATAATCACATTAATTATGTATATATATTAGAATATACAACACCTAGCATATGTGATTCATTATTCATCTTTTTCTAGGAAAAAGAGAAGACAAAAATCCTCTCCTGTCTCTCAAAATTTCGTGCTCCCTCCCTCTCTTACACTTGTGTTCTTCACTTGATTTTGAATCAAGAAGAAGAACAAAGTAAGTTTAAGAGAACACTAATTCATAGTGTTCTTCTCTTAAACCGATTCCTTCTAAACCCGTTCTTTTCTAGCAAGAAGAACGTGTGTTTCTTCCGGTGTGGTGTGGATCACCTTTGGAGAATCCATACGTTTGGATTTCGTGAGCATTCCGGAGAAGGAACAACGCTAGTAGCCGGGAGCATACGCTAAACAATCAAAGGTAACGGTTTATTACGCTTTGATTGATTTAATTTTTGTATATCTATGCCCTATGTGTTTAAATATATGTTTTAATATTTACACATCCTACATCGAACGCCCGGTTGAGCACCCAAGGGTACACCCCTTGGGATTCGCGTATTTTGAATTTGATTTAAATTTACGCACTTTCCGCACTTTTCTCGCTTCCGCTCGCGCTCCCGGGCGGATCCGCTTGTCCTTCAAGTGGTATCAGAGCCCGGTTCGATGTAAGGGGCATAGATCTACTTGCTTTTAAATGGCTTTATTGGCATGTTAGATTACATAAATATATGAATAATATGATGATTCAATTGTTTGGATTTAACGGACTTTTGGCATGCTTAATTTACTTAGATTGGATCTAAAATTGCATGCTTATTTTCATAATAATATTAATGTTATTGTGCTGAAACAGTTTTGAAAAACACAAAAAAAAAAAAAAAAATTTGGTCGGGCCGGCAGTGGCCGCGCGCAGGCGGGCGCTTGCGCGCGCGACATGCGCGCGGACGCTGCGCACAGGCGCGCGCGCGCAGGGCGCGCAAGCTTGCTGCCTGCGCGCGCGCGCGCTGCCCTGTGCGCGCGGGCGGCCGGCCAGCACAACGGCTGGGCCGTTTTGTGCCGTTTTTCGACTTTTTCCAGAAAATTCGATTTTCTGTATTTTCTGCACAATATTATGAAAATATGTTAATTTTGCATTTTTGATTTTGGGATAATTGGATTATTCCTTGAATTAAATTTGCTTAATTAATTTGGGATTAATACATGCATTGGATGTATTGTTTAAAATGTCCATTAAATTTCAAATTGAATTTTGCATATTATTTATATATTTATGCTTTTGTGATGTTGGACATCACTTGGGTATTTGGAATATCCATTGGTTATTTATGCATGATTATTTGGAATAATTATGTTATGTGAGTTGATAGAATCAACATGGGATGATCACAAAGCCCTAGACCTTGTGTATGGATGAATGAATGTTTATTTATTTTCTGTTGGGTGGGGCCTGCGAGCCTCTTGTTTTTGGGACTATCATCTCCCGTATTTTCAGCCTCATGATGTTAAGGCTTGTTTTCTTTATTACCGATGCATTACTTTCAGTTGTAATGAGAGTAGATAGGATTGGTGAGGTTTCAATTTTAACAAGCAATTGGAGTCGGAGACCCCAAGGAGGAGCATCAAGGCGTGAAACAAGAGCACTACAAGGCCCATTGGAATGACAATAGGTATATTACTATTGTAATAATTTAGGACCACCCTAGACAGACCATAAACTCACTGCGGGCTCAGTGGGTCGCATAGGTTGGGCTTGTGATCATCCTAACAGGGTATGCTATGTTTTATGCATGCGGCCTTTTTTATTTATTGCTTTAAATATTGGATATTTATGCATGCTAAAACACAATGATGTGATGAGGTCTCGGTCACACACAAACTCTCATTTGGTTGGACCAAATTAAATATTAGGCCCAGAACGGACTTGGATCAAAATGGTATTTTGGTCTGTCCGAGCCTTCCATCCACAGCAATGTGGTGAGGAAGCTACCACTACCCAAGTGTGGTCTCACGAGTCGTGGCACACTTGGACTAGGGGAAAGCTGCACTATTGTTGTGAACAAAAAGACTGCGTCGCTGTTTCCCTGTCTCACGAGTCGTGGGGGGCGACAGTTTGAGGCATGATTTGGTTGATGGGTCGGGCCCAACACTGAGTAACATGGTTCGCTTGGAGTCCTCGGGACCATGTGAATAGGTGAGGCAAAATATCTTGGGAATCTCATTGGATGAGAATGATATTGGATATCTCCCACGAGGTCTTCTTCATGTGAATCGTAAAAGCGGGGCATGGAGATTACGCTTGTGGATCCCAAGCCCATTAGGAAATGGTTTCCCGAAACTCTGCTTGAGAGTGGCGGACTTTCATATAAATAGTGGGAGGGTTAAAGACTAAAAAGACCAAGTCTTCAACTTAAACAATAATATTACCATCATCTGCTAATTTCTGCTTTACATTTTCATTAATGTAGATATGTCTAAGAACCCGTTAACTATGATTCTTGAGACTAACAAATTCAACGGAACGAACTACTCGGACTGGCTGAGAAACCTGAGGATTGTCCTCGGTTTCGAGAACCAAGGCTACGTCTTGGACGAGCCGCCACCGAGCGACTTACCGGAGGGGTCCACGCCTGAAGAACGTTTGACGTTCGAGAAGTGGCATGAGGACAACCGGAAAGTACGCAGCATCATACTGGCTTCGATGTCTAACGACATCTAGAAGCAGTATGAGAGGCTGGACAACGTCTCCGCCATAATGCTCCGCATGAACGAGGTTTATGCGGTTCCGGATAGGCATATTAGATATGCCGCCAACAAAGCATTCTTTGGCACCAAGCTCGCTGAAGGAGCGTCTGTACAGAGTCATGGGGTCAAGATGCTCTCCCTAGTGGAGAAACTCGAGGACCTTAAAGCTGGGCTTAATAATGACACGTACATTGACGTGATCCTCCAGTCGCTTCCTCCATCCTTTGACCCGTTTGTTGTAAACACCAACATGAACGGACTTGAGAAGTCTATTCATGAGTTAATCAACATGCTGGTCCAATACAAGGCAACGACCCACAAGTCGGCGCCGGCGGTATTGATAGGAGAGGCTTCGACCTCCAAAGCAAATGGCAAGAGGGCCGGACGCTGGAAGAGGAAGAAGGGCAAAGGGAAGACGGTTGTGGCCCCTGCTCGCGCTCCAGGCGTCCCTGTTGCTCCAGTTGGACCGAGCAAAGGGAAAGGGAAGGCCCGTGGTTCTCAGCGGTCCAAGGCAAATGATGTCTGCATGCATTGCCAAGGGAAAGGGCATTGGAAGAGGGAGTGCCCACAACTCCTCTCCAACCCAGGTGTGTTTTGTGGTTGAAGTTAATATGATTACTAATTCTGCTTCATGGGTATTGGATACCGGGTGTGGTGCTCACATCTGCAATGATTTGCAGGCACTGCAAAGAAAGCAGAAGGCTAACCAAGGATGAGATGATCCTAAGACTAGGCGATGGCAAGGCCGTTGCTGCGGAGGCCGTAGGATCACTAGAGTTAGCCATTAGTAGTCATGTTAGGATTGTACTGAACGACTGTTTCTATGTACCTAGCATGATTAAAAACATTGTTTCCATCCCGACCCTTGATAAGGAGGGATATGAATTTACCGTCAATAAAAAACGTTTTTTCTTATTATCAAGATGGTATTTCTCATTTGCTTGGTACATTGGTCAACGGTCTGTACATGCTTCAACAGTCTAATTGGATTATGACTGCAGAACACAAACGAAAACATGATGATCATAATAACGCACAGATATGGCATGCGAGGTTAGGTCATATCTCTAAAGATAGGATAAGAAGGTTGGTGGACTCAAAGAGTCTAGAAATAGACGATTTGGACAACCTACCGACCTGCGAATCCTGTCTAAAGGGAAAGATGACCAAGAAACCCTTTGTTGGACAAAGTACGCTAGCCAGTGGTCTGTTGGATTTGATCCATACAGATGTCTGTGGTCCACTAAATACTCAGGCTAGAGGTGGGTACTCGTACTTCATAACCTTTACCGATGATCACTCACGGTATGGTTATGTTTACCTGATGTGGTACAAGTCTGAAGCCTTTGGAAGGTTTAAGGAATACAGACTTGAAGTAGAGAACCAAACCGGTCGAAAGATCAAAGCCCTTCGGTCGGACCGAGGTGGAGAGTATTTGAGTGGTGAGTTTACTGATTATCTAAAAGAGAATGAGATTCTCTCTCAGTGGACCCCTCCTGGAACACCGCAGCTTAATGGTGTGTCTGAAAGGAGGAAGCGGACCTTGTTGGACATGGTCCGATCCATGATAAGTTTTACCGAACTACCCCTTTCCTTCTGGGGATACGCTCTTGAGACGGCGGCCAAAGTTTTGAACTTGGTGCCATCTAAAAAGGTATCCCAGACGCCATATGAGATATGGCATGGCAAGCCTACCTCCTACAAATACTTGAAAGTGTGGGGTTGCTCCGCATATGTCAAGAGATTAGTGGGAGATAAACTGGACTCGAGGTCTAGTTTATGCAGGTTCATCGGCTATCCGAAAGAAACTGCAGGGTATTATTTCTATGATCCCTCCGAGCAAAAAGGTTTTTGTCTCGCAAAACGCAGTGTTCTTGGAAAAAAGGTTTTCCATCAGATAGTCGACGCGATGAGGTACTCCTTGAGGAATCAAGTGAGGTACCCCATGAGGCGGCAGTGACATCTGAGCCAGTGGTTCCCACTGATATTGTTCTAGTCCTCCGTAGGACGGCCAGAGTATCCCATGCACCTGATAGGTATGGATTTCTGGGCCTGACCGGTCAGTTGGATAATGATCCAAAGACGTACGGAGAAGCGATGTCGGACATCGATTCGGACAAATGGCTTGAGGCCATGAAATCCGAGATGGACTCGCTGGGGTACAAACAAGATTTGGACCCTAGCAGATCCACCAAAAGGGGTTAAACCCGAAGCTGGAACATACGTTTTGATGAAGTCATACGGGGATATGATTTCATCAAGAACGAGTCCGATCCTTGTGTATACAAGAAGATTAGTGGGAGCTCAGTTGCGTTTTTTTTGGTGCTTTACGTGGATGACATCTTGCTCATTGGGAATGATGCTAAGATGTTGGGTACCACTAAAGCTTGGTTGTCAACGCAATTCTCCATGAAGGATATGGGCAAGGCATCCTACATCCTTGGCATCAAGATCTACAGGGATAGATCTAGAAGGATGTTAGGAATGGCCCCAGTCCTCGTATATGAGGCATGAAATTAAGTTATCCAAGAAAGCAGTCTCCTAAGACTGATGAGGTAACTTAAAACGGATGTAGGACATCCCTATGCTTTAGCCGTAGGCAGCATACAGTATGTTGTTCAGTGCACTGGACTTGATGTGGCTTTCGCTTTGAGCGTAACTAGTCGATATCAGTCGTGTGCCGGGAAGGCACACTGAGAGTGCAGTCAAGACTATCCTGAAGTACTTGAAAAAAGGACTAAGGACATGTTCTTGATCTACGATGGTGGAGAGTTGATACTGGAAGGCTAATAGCGACACTAGCTTCCAGTCGGATGACGAAGATGCCAAGTCTCAATTTGGTTTTTGTATTTAGACTAATGGTGGTGTGGTTACTTGGAAGGGTTCCAAGTAGGCTACCACGGCGGACTCCACCACAGAGTTTTGAATACATAGCGGCTTTGGAAGCTGCTAAGGAGTGGTTTGGTTGATGAGCTACATCCAAGGGTTGGATGTAGTACCTAGCATTGCTAAGCCTGTAATTATCTTTTATGATAACAACGGGACGATAGCGCTAGCAAAGGAACCGAGATCTCATCACGATCCAAGCATATTCTTAGACGCTACCATCTACGTAGAGAGATGGATAGCAGGAGTGACGTCCAGTTGGACCGAGTCAGCTCCGCAGAAAACATAGCAGATCCACTTGCTAGGCCCATGTCGCAAGTTGCCCATACTCACCATATGAATAAGAGGTTCGAGGTCAATGGGTGATTGGCTTAGGTCAAGTGGGAGATTGTTGGAATAGGTGACCAGAAAGCCAATAGGTTTGGCAATTTGTAACCTATCCGACAACTTGATGTGAATGTAATATTATTATGTGATGAATAAGATGAGTGTTCGTCACCAATGGTACCTTCTTTGTTGCGCTCATCTTACATTTTGTTAAAACGACGTTTAACTTATATCACAACAAAGCCCACAGACCACGGATAACAACTCATGCAGTTGGGCCACGCATTGGATGGTGGTCATGAAAACCAACTGATTAAGAGTTGGGTCTGAAACGTTCCAAGTCGAGAACCTCGAGACAGGGCATCGAGAGTCCTATTGAGACTTGCATCAAGAGTCGTGTTCATTGGATGAGTGCCGTGTTTCATCGGCGACAGGTGTGGGACGCCTACACGGTCTTGATCGGTTGGTCGACTGGGGTCGAGCCGACTGGACTGACTCGCGGGGATCATCATATGGAAGCCTTGGAGGCTTGGTCGGTATGATTGGTTTTCCCCGGTTCCGATAGTACGGGAGTAATCCTCAAACTTGAGGGATCATGGCAGTCGCGTGCACAGGACGGCTGTATCTTGGATCTGGCGAGAGGTAATCATTCTGTAAGATGATTATCATAAGCCTTGTCCAGTGCAGTCAGAATGTGTAGCGAGGACGGTGATTTCCAAGAAGAGGATCCGTCCCCTGTCAGTATGTGACAGAGGTATCTCCTATGCACTCGGAGACACGTTCATGCTGTTTGAAGCTGTGGCCACAGTGGTTGGTCGAACAGGGAATGGTTTCCTGTGTCGACGCAATGAAGCATACGTGGTCTCGAGTATTAAGCATAGATGCCTAGTCAAGGATATGAACCGACGCCCAATTCCATACCCTAGACTAAGGCCGGAGACGGTAGACGAAGGATCGTACCCGTACGGAATCGGCGCCTAAATGTTCACGCCAATTCACCTACTCTCTAGTGCCATGGACCGTTGCTAGACGGCCACCCATAGTAACGGGCCCTTGTGGGACACGGGCCCAAGTCTAGCTGAGGGTGAACCTAAAGGGTCACACACAAATCACCGAGGAGGTTGAGAGATCGACTTGGAGTCAATCTCGAAGGATAAAATAAGTAATTGGATTACTTAAGGAAAAGTCCATTGGATGGACGGGCCGATATTGTATCGGGCTTTCATTTAATCGGTAAAATTGGATTTTCGATTAAATATGGAAAGTTGAGATGTTGAGACGTTGGATCTTTTAATTGGATTAAAAGATCAACGGGAATAATTTAAGTGGACATTAATTGGATTTAATATTGGGTTCGTCGTAATTGGATTACGATAAATCCCGGTCCGTTAGATTATACTCGAGAGGAGAAATAATTCCTAATTTGGGATGGAAAGAAGTTGGACTTCTTTCCTTAATTAAACATGGCCGACACGCTCCCTTGGAGGAAGCAAAATCAGCCATGTTTCATGCTAGGTGGTATGTTGACTTATCTCTTTTTGGAAAGAGACAAATCAACTCCAATCAAGCTCTTCCCTTTTGGTATGATTTGATCATACCATAAATTTTGGTAGGCTTGATTTGAAGAATTGATGGTGATTGATTGGAATGAATCTAGACATCCTTGGATGAACCTAGACACATTCCAATAATCATATTAATTATGCATATATATTAGAATATACAACACCTAGCATATGTGATTCATTATTCATCTTTTTCTAGGAAAAAGAGAAGACAAAAATCCTCTCCTCTCTCTCAAAATTTCGTGCTCCCTCCCTCTCTTACACCTGTGTTCTTCACTTGATTTTGAAATCAAGAAGAAGAAACAAAGTAAGTTTAAGAGAACACTAATTCATAGTGTTCTTCTCTTAAACCGATTTCTTCTAAACCCGTTCTTTTCTAGCAAGAAGAACGTGTGTTTCTTCCGGTATGGTGTGGATCACTTTGGAGAATCCATACGTTTGGATTTCGTGAGCATTCCGGAGAAGAAAACAACGCTAGTAGCCGGGAGCATACACTAAACAATCAAAGGTAACGGTTTATTACGCTTTGATTAATTTCATTTGTATATCTATGCCCTATGTGTTTAAATATATGTTTTAATATTTACACATCCTACATCGAACGCCCGGCTGAGCACCCAAGGGTACACCCCTTGGGATTCGCGTATTTTTGAATTTGATTTAAATTTACGCACTTTCCGCACTTTTCTCGCTTCCGCTCGCGCTCCCGGGTGGATCCGCTTGTCCTTCAGAAGGTCCTTCCCGCCGGCCTCCTTGGGTATTCACCTAACTTGTTTAAGGGTAAGGAGATCATTTTTAACAACCAATTTGGACCGTTAGTCGATTTGGAGGATCATGCTCAGGGTCCTAAGCATTGCAGCCCTGTTATTGGTTCTTATTGTTAATGTCGCATGTTGGAACGTTCGGGGTCTCAATAAGAAAGACCACCAGTATGCCTTGACGCAACTCCTTTCTAATTATTGCATTGAGTTAGTTGGGATTCTAGAAACTAGGGTTAGCATGCAACATGTACAGTCAGCCTAAGCCTCAGCCAATCGATGGTGGAAATGGCTCACGAATTTGGTTGTCTTGGAACCCGATTGAGGTTACGGTTGACATTCTGTTGGTTCACGAATAGTTCATACACTGTAGGGTGCTCAAGCTGAGTACGCAGGCCACTACTGAAGTCACCTTTGTGTATGGGTCGAATGATAGTGTTGCTCGCGAGTTACTGTGGAAAAGAGTTGTTCAATTGTCCCCCGCTTTGAAGGATGTCAGTTGGTTAGTCATGGGGGACTTCAACGTTGTCCTCGACAGTAGTGAAGTTTGTTGTTGCGGCACTTGACACAAGGGCTATGAACGAGTTTGGGGACTTCTTGCATCATCTCAGACTGCAGGCGTTGCATTTTAAATAGCTCTTTCTTCTCTTTGTCTAACTACAACTTTGGGCTACGGAGATTATGGAAACTCCTCATGCTCAGTAATGACTGTTGGTTTGCAAACAAGCCAGACTATTAATACCTTTGTGACAAGCCACGGACTCTTACCTGTCCGTTGATTTTGGCCTCTCAACCGCGTGGGACACACAACCGTCGACTATGTTTCGCATCGAGAATTATTTAGCTAAGATGGAAGGGTTTTTGGGGACTGTTGATCAGGGTTTAGCGAAATCGTATCTTTGGATTCCCATTATTCAGTTACACAGAAACTTCAGCTGCTGAAACCTGTCTTTGGGAGCAGCGTAAATGCCAAGGGGATTTTACCCTGAATGTGTAGCAAGCGTAGCACTTCTTGGGGTTGGCACAATAGTTGCTCCAAGAATTTCCATCAGTTCGGCTCTTTCAGGAACTGGAAAAGTTTAGCGTGATTTGTCTACGTTGAAGGCCGTTGCAATTAGAGCATGTGATGTTAATGCAACGAGCTAAGCTTAATTGGCTGAATGAGGGAACTCTTGTACACGGATCTTCTTCCCAAAGGTTGCAGCCCGTCGTTAGAAATAGAAAATCTATCAGCTTTAGTTGACAGATGGACGATGCTTCAGGAGTCCATGGATATTGTTATTGAGATCACGGGGGTGGTATGAGACGTTGCTAGGAGGATCGAGGCAGGAGGCTGACGTCTCCCTTGAGTTCCTGGAGTCGTATCGCGTTAGGCTAATCCCAGATGAGGTAGCTGGGAATATGGTGCAGCCAGTGTCGCCTGGTGAGGTCCGGAGTGCTATCTTTTCTATGGACGATGACAAGGCCCCGGGGCCGAATGGGTATACGTCTTGGTTTTTAAGAGTGCTTGGTCCTAGGTGGGCACGGGGAAGTTGCTACGTCATATTAATGCCACGCTTTTGACACTTGTCCCCAAGATGGAATTGCCGCAGACCGTGGCTAATTTTTGACCAATCGCCTGATGCAATGTGATCTTTAAGATTATTCCAAAAATTATGGTCAATCGGATGAAACGAGGTGCTCGAGAACAATGTGGACAAAAGTTATAACGCGTTCATCCTGGTTCATAAAAATTAGTGACAATATCTTACTTTCCCAAGAGCTTCTCCATGGCTACAATTGGCGCAAATATTACCGGCCAGATGCATGGTAAAGGTTGACATTCGGAAAGCCTACAACACCGTCTCTTGGAACCTGTTGGTGGCTGCTATGATGCTATTTGGTTTCCACCTACGGTTCATCGGGTGGGTTGAGGTGTGTATCTCTACGCCTTGCTTTCGATCCTCATCAATGGGCACCCCGAGGGTTTTTTACGGGAGCCGAGGGTTTACACCAAAGGGAACAGATCTCCCCCTATCTATTTGTTTTGGTCATGGAAGGGTTGTACCTATGCCTGAAACGCTGCATTATGATGGACGAGCAGTTCCAGTACCATTGGAAGTTATAGCAAGCTCCAGCTTTTCATGCTCAGTTTCGCTGACTACTTGCTTATGTGCAAGGTGGATCCTCACTCCCTTAGCATGATGCAGAACACCTTCCATTGGTTCACTGGGCTGTTAGGGTTACAAGCCAATATGGTTAAGAGCATACTTTTCCTATCCAAGGCTTCTCGGATATGATGGATTCCTTGCAAGGTATATTCGGTTTTCCTGTGGGACTTTGCCGATCAAATATTTTGGGCGTCCCCCTCATTACATCCAAGCTCTTGGTGGCTGATTGCAGGCCGATTATGGAGAAAATGGACAAGCGAATTGCAGCGTGGGGCACGCAGAAGCTGTCTTATGGTGGTCGAGTTCAACTTATTAAATCTATCCTCTCCTCGTTCCACACCTATTGGTCCTCTGTGTTTCTTTTGCCCAAGGGGGTTGTCATGGAAATCTAGAAGAGATTGAGGTGGTTCCTCTAGGCAGGTGCGGGTAATCGGACTACGACTAAGATTGCGTAGGAGACTCTATGTCAACCTATGGAGCTGGGGGTCTCGGCATCTAGGCTGTGCTCTCGAGCAATAAGGCCTTACTCCGTAAGCACCTTTGCGAGGTTATCAACAAGAGTCAGGCGTCAATCTGGGTTACAGGGTTGTTGGAATATCGACTTAAAAAACATACATTTTGGACGATTTGCGATGGAACGGGCTCTTGGAGTTGGAGGAAGTTGCTTAAGCTTTGGGGTGCTGTGCTGCCTGTGCTGGAATATTTGATGGGGGATGGCCAAGATACATGGCTCTGGCAAGACCCGTGGCACCCGTTGGGGGTTCTCCAGCATTTGGCCCCACATCTCCCGTGCATTATTGGCCTCCCGAATGACTGCAAGATGCAGATGGTCCTTGTGGAGGGAGCATGGCAGTGGCCTCCGTCTCGAGCCGTCGAGCTATGCCTCATCACGGACCAACTTCCTGTTGTTGTGCCAGGAAGGGATGGTGTTAGCTGGAGGGGTTCGGTTGGCTTCCTGACTGCCTGCTGCAACACGCTGGTTCGCTCCGCCTAGCCCATCCGTCTTTTGGAGCTCGCTGATCCACAGTGCGCTGAAAATTCTTAGGAATTGCTTTATCCTTTGGTTGGCTGTGCAAGAAAAGCTCTCTAACTCGGACAAACCTTGGCTTCTCCACCTTCCAACAGCCTTGCATTCTCTGCTCGGATAACTTACAAGAGACGCACTCACACCTCTTCTTTCAATGTTCCTATGGCCATATAGAGATAAGCAACTGGGAGTTCGATGGGTAGCTCGGAGGTGGCGGGGAGGCACCTTCTTAATGATGCTAACCACGTGGTTTTGGCCTCGTTGGTGTACCATACTTGGTAGGAGCGCAACTTCAGGAGATTCCAGCATGCTAGGCTTGAGCCGTCTGTCCTTGTGGATATTATCATTGAACAAGTCAAGCAAAAAATTAGTAGCTGATACTAGCTCTTCATCCTTACAAGCTAGAGCCATATTTAGATTATGGAGGATTGCCCGGGAAGGTGATAGCCGTTAATAGCAATTGGAGAAATATAGTTAGTGTCCCACTTTGGCGTTGGATTCATTGTACATTTGTTCCTACACGTTTTTCTTAGTGCAAGTTACCTTTACCCAAAAAAAATAATAATAATAATTTCGCCATGCTTGGTAGAAATATTAAGTTATATTTACCATCTATATATCAAAAACATCAATTGTTATTCTTATTAACAATACACCAATATGTGAAATTCATGGAAAATGAAACTTATAATAATCATAAGTTACTTATAATTATAAGTTATATTGTTAGCATTCATAGCTTATTAATTCTAATCGCCATGTTATAGAATTTAAATTTGTCAAAAATTTTTGTCTTCAGACTAACTTAAAAAAGTTTAACTTCATTTAACTATATGTGTTCTTTAAAGAGTCTGTGTGGATTTTCAGAACGTCTCACTCAATTTAATATTTTTTTAATCGTATTTCAAATTTTATGCGAATTTTTATTTTATTTGTGTTATAGTTCGTTGGAAAAAAAATTGTTTTATATATGTTCTTTTATTTTTTACATAAAGGAATGTGAATAATTTAGTAATTTCTTTCCTTGAAGTATAAAAAGTTTTAATTTAATAAAGTTGGCCATTTTCTGAATTTTCATTTTCAAGATTACTAATTTGTTACTTTAGAACAAAATTCCAAATATTATAGTGACATGAGCCTAGAAGCATCTACCAAATCATGTGAGTTTATTGTAATGTGGGTTTATTTGAGTTTACTATAATGTGAGTTTATAGATCGAACTGATATATGTCTCCATTTATAAATATTAATACAATTTACCATTTTTTAAAAAAAAAGGGATGCATTCCCTATTAAAGAAGAAAATCAAAAGTAAAACATTAATTAACTCACTTAATCTTAATAAGAAACGTGATGCAATATCTTGAGAAGATGAAGGAAATAGTAAAGGGTGAATAAGAAAGATGACATTCATATTCAAATCCCAAGCAATCGGATGTGATTATTAATTTCATAACCCAAGAAATTCCTGAAACCAAGCAAGAAGGTTTCTCCTGCCAAACAAAATCGAACAAGCAAATGAATAACGGAACCGTATGTTTACATAACTTATTTAGTTATATTGTTATTTAGCTTTTGAATTTTCATTGAATAGAAAGCTTTTACAATAATGTTTAAAAGTTCAGATCCATTAAGCTTAATGGATAAAATCATTCATTTATAAAGTACTTATAAATTTTAAAATAATATTTCTAATTAATTTATGAATACCTATATTTTTGCTTAATTAAACTTTTAAATAATATAATCACTTTGTCAAGGTAATAAGTATTACGTGCAACGCACGTGGTTCCTACTAATCTATATAAAAGTATGAATCACCTAAAAAGCTTCTTTCTTTTTTTGAGTGGACTAATAACCATGTAATATTATTTTTTTAATAATAAAAATTTAAAGTAATATACTTATTAAAACCTATTAAGTACTTTTCACATTATACATATTTACACTTATTAATTACTTTTCACATTATCCATATTTTTTTCTATTAAATACTTTCCACATCACACTTCATTTACTTATGTCATTCTTTTTTTATATTATATTCATAATATAATACAGTTATTAGATAGAAAATACCTCTATGATATAACACGAAATGGCCAGAATAAATCATGGAAATTAAAAGAATTTAATATTGAGAAATTTACTAGCATAGATGTAAATAAGAATTAGTTAGATCACTTGACATATTACGTTAGGTTAGATAACATATGAAAATCAATTAAAGGAATTTTCATTTGAAGAAAACATTTTGAAGAGTAACATAGGTTAAAAGATACAAATGAGAATCAATTAAATCACTTATCATGTAAAGTGAATACTTTTTGTAATAAAATAGATTAAAATGTAAGTTGAGCATTTGAGGTGTAATTATTGGGTACGTTATATGATTCTTTAATTCTCTAATATAATAAAAGATCTGATCTTTCAACAATGTACGACAAGAATCACTCTTTGTAAACAAAAATTATCAAAAGTTGTATATGCTACTCCTAAACCATCACAATACATATATGTTTTTTGAAAAAGAAAAAGAAAAAAAGGGCAAGCATGCAACCATAAATAAATATTGTCTATATCGGTGTATATTATAAAAGTGTAAATGACTTGCTATGTTTTATGTTTCTTGCTTTCTCGTGATGTTCATTTTCATATATAAGTGAATGATATGTACAAATAAGTAATTTTGTAATAGTTGTTAAATACTTGCATAATTGAATTGAGATAGAATTAATTCTAACAAAAATAAATTATAATAAAAGGTTCTATTCATAATAAAGAGTTTATTCACAACTAATTAAATATTAAAATCTTAATACTAACTAGGAAATACATAGGCTATATAATTAGGAGAAGATACAATTTAGAAACTTAAAGAATCATCTCTTTGAAAGAAAGAGAAACAATCCATGGGACGATTTACCATTAATTTAATGTAAGTTATAATTTATAATAAAGATATTATAACATTATGAGTAACTTGAGATGTTTTAGTTTTTTTCATTTTTTGTGATAATTAATAATATTAAATTTTCATAGAAAATATAATTTCATATGTCAATGAATCATATACCAGGATACCTAATTAATCATATAATACCGCAAGTTCAACGGAAATAAATTTCAATTAGAAACAAGGACATTAAATACGTTTATGTTAAAATCAAGTATTTATGAAAAAAAAACTTAGAATGAGATCAATTATTTCATAAGTAGTTTCATAATTAGTTGTCATTGTAATATTAGTTATAAAATCATAAAATTATTATTCAAAACCTATTTTATGAGTTAAAGTATATGATTTGTCGATTATTTAATGCATTGAACTTGGTCTATAAAGAATTCTACCACATCATTTCAATAATCTTAATAATAATTTATTTTTTTGTATAATAGGATTTTTAATCCGACTCTAACTTAATGAAATGAGTCAATGATTTTTATGCTTATCCGATTCAATTCATTCCGTAAAATATTATTCATCAATTTAATTAGATTTTTCCACCAACATGAGGAATAAAATGAAAAATAAAGACATTATTATCAAAAAAGTACATTATAAACAACTTTACTCATAGTTAGTATACAACTTTAAAAATTTAAAAAAAAATTAAAAACTAATTAGTTTTTTCTTTTTTTTTTTTCACAACTAAGAAATAAATTAAAATGTTATTTCATCGTGAAGTAAATTTAAATATGGATAATTTGAATGGTAATCTTTATTACAAGTATAGGGCTGTGAAAAGTAAAGTAATATTTCATTAGTGAAACAAATAGAAGGATGGAGAATTGATATTAGGGTTAAATACACTTTGCCCCCTGACCTATTCTTTGTGTAACATTTACCCCCCTAAACTAACAAATGTAACACTTATCCACCTGGTTGGACAAAATTGCTATTATTTTCAATATATTTTTGAAAGAATCGGGTACGGCTCGGGAATGCAACGGAAGCGTAAAAACGTTAATATAAAGCATAATTTTAAAAACGGATTCAAAGGGATGTTCCCCTTTGAAGTTCCTGGGCGTTCGGTGTTTGTCACAGCATAAATAAAAGGAGGAGAAAGATACTGGACAAGTGGCTAAAGGAAGAAAACAAAAGGATACATGAAAATGTAAAGAAAATCAACCTTTTATTTACTACACGTATAACCGGTACATGCGTTGTTTCCTCTCCGTTTCTCCTTTCGTTCACTTGAGAATTCAACGTAGAACTCCTCTAAGTATTGTCCACACCACACTTGGAGAAAAAACTCTAATCTATTGCTAGATAGAAGTAGAGAAAATGAAGAAGAAATATTTTCAAAACAACACTATTAGTTAGTGCCTTTTGGAATATTTTTAAGTTTAATCCTTTTCAAAAGATATGAACACAAAAAGGAGAAAATTTGCAGAGATTTTTGAGTGTTTTCGGATGAAAATTTCATGCAAGTCTCTCCCATACAAGTTATGTGCATTGTTTTTGTGTATGTAGAAAATTGAATTCAAAATTCAACCTCCCTAAATTTACCTCCAAGGCTAACTTACATACACATGCACACTATCTCTCAACTTGCTCCAACCTCTACGGCTTGGACTTCGAACCTTGGACCAATTTTGACCGGTTTTGATTTAATCAAATTAAATCAAGACCAACCAAGATCCATAGGTTCTAAATTAATCCAAATAATTTTAAACCTTAGTGAAATCCAAAAGTTTATTTAATCTAATTAAATAAACATAAGCTCAAATACTAATTAATTGATCCAATCAATTAATTAAACCAAAACCGATAAATTAATCCAATTAATTTAAAGGTTCTTAATTCAATAATTAACTAATCCAATTTAATTAATTATTGGACCATCCATCAAGTGGATTTCTCAATAAATGATCCAATCATTTATTTTCTCCTTGAATTAATTTAATCTAATTAAATTAATTCGCTTCTTCTAGAATTAATTCCAATTAATTCTACTAACCCATAGTGATTTGTGTGTGACTCATTAGGTTCACCATCAGCTAGACTTGGGCTTGTGTCCAACACAATTGGTCAATTAAATCAAATTTAATTAACTGTTTTCCAATTAACCATTAATCGAAAAAAACGCCCGTCACCATGGGTGGCCGTCTAGCAACGGTCCATAGCACTAGAGATTAGGTGAATGTTGTCGTGAACATTTAGGCTCCGAGTACCATACGAGTATGGTCCTTCCATCATCCGTCTCCCGGTCTAGGTCTTAGGGCATGGAATTGGGCGTCGGTTCGATCCTGGACTAGACAACTATGCTCAATAACTCGAGACACGTTTACTCTATTGATCGACGTAGGGAACCATTCCCTACTCGACCAATCGCTGTGGCCACAGACTTAAATAGTTTAAACCGTCTCAGAACGCATAGGAGACTCGACTGTCATATTCTGTTAGGTGACGGATCCTATCTTGGAATCCACCATCCTCAATACATATTTCGATTGCACTGGCTAAGGCTAATAATGAACGTATCCCAGATACGGACATCTCTTGCCAGACCCTAGATACAACCTTCGTGTTGCATGTGCCTGCCATGATTCTTCAAGTCTGAGACTAATCTCGTACTATCGGAGCTGGGAATTTCTGTCATACCGACCTAGCCTCCAAGGCTTCCATATGACGATTCCCGTGAGTGAGTTTAGTCAGCTAACACCCTTTTCAACTAACCCACTAATATTGTATAGACGTCCAACGTCTATCGCTGATCAAACACGACACTCATCCAATGAATGCAATCCTTAGTGTCTATACGACCCTCGATGCCCTGTCTCGAGGTCCTCGACTTGGAACATTCCAGACCAACCCTCAGAAGTTGGTTTCATAGCTGCCATCTAATCCGCAGCTCAACCACATGGGTTATCCAATTGATATGTGGGCATTTGTTGTGAAGTTAAAACATCATTTAACGTAATCAGTGAGCACAACAAACACATAGTGCCACGAATGAATACTTACTATATTTCATCAAGTCAATAAAGATTGCCAAATAGTACCCACAACCGCCAATCCAATTGGCTTTCTGGTCATCTATTCTAACAATCTCTCAGTTGACCTAAAGCCAATCACCCATGTTGCTCAGACTTATCTGAGCATGAGTAATCTGTAATATCCGGCTTGGTCTCACGGGTCTACCTTATTTCTGCCAAGATGATGTGGTCCAACTACACGTCACCTCTTCATACCATTGCTCCAAGCAGATGGTACTGTCTAAGAATTTTTCTGGATCCATGATGAGATCTCGATCCTGTAGCTTGCACTAAAGCCATGTTGTTATCCTCCAAGGTAACTACTGGTTTTGCCGTGCTAGGCACCACACCCAAGCATTGGATGTGGTTTTTCATCCAAACCACTCTCCAGAGCAATTTCTAAAGTTACTGTACATTCAACTTTCATGGTCCGTCATGGTATCCTGCTTGAAACCTTTCCAAGCCATCACCTTACCATTAAGCTTGAATATATGTTCATACTGAGACTAGATATTATTTACATGATACTGAATGCTAGCATCGCTATAGTCTTCCAGAATCAACTCTCTATAAAACGTGCATGAAGAACACTTTTTTAATCCTTATTCAGATATTAAACACTGTTCTCAATAGCATTCTACTACCTCTTTCGTGCACACCCGATTTCTGTCATTACGCCCAAAGCATACACAACATCAGGTCCAATGCACCAAACAACATACCCATGCTGCCTACGGCAAAGACGTAGAGGATGTCAAACATCTAAGCTTCCTCATCAGTCAACCTTGACTGATTCTTGGACAACTTACCCCTATATATAGGAATCCAATTCCTTTCATGGAGAATTGCGTGAACAACTTTCGTGTTTCTGTGTTTCCTAACATCTTAATCATTCCAAATGAATAAGACGTTACACACTTTAAACACTAGGGACGCAACTAAACTCCCACTGACCCTCAAGCTCGTTACTGATCGAGTCATACCCCGTATGAACTCATCAAAACGAATATTCTAGTTACATGGAGTTCCAAACCTAGTTTGAATTCCAGGTCGAATCACACGGCTCCAAGCCATTGATTCGATCCAATGTCCAACATTGCTTCTCCTTATGTCTTTTGGATTATAATCCAATTCCTATCATGGAGAAATGCATGAACAACGCTCGTGTTTCAGTGTTTCCTAACATCTTAAATTTATTCCAAATGAATAAGACATTACACACTAAACACTTGGAACAAAACTATCCTCCCACTGACCCTAAAGCCTATTACTAATCGATTCATACTCCGTATGAACTCGTCAAAACGAATATTCCAGTTATACAAAATTTCAAACCTAGTTTGAATTTTCATGAAGGATCCAATAGCTCTAAGCCACTGATCCAAACCCGATGTCCAACATCGCCTCTCCTTGTATCTTTTGGATGATAATCCAATTGACCGGATAAGCCCAGAAACCTATGCGTCTCAAGTAACTAAGGTGTTCTGGTTATCCCTAGGAGGACTGAAATACAGTCAGTGGAATAATATGATTACAAATGATGTTTGTATTATTCTACATTAAACCTGTACAAATCAGACACCTAGTCTAATTTGTCTCCCACTAGTCCCTTGACGTATATGGGACCATCCCATGTACTCAAAAACTTTGTAGGATGCAAGCTTGCCAAACCATATCCTATATGGCAACTAGATCATGACTATTAGAAAATGCCATGTTTCTCAACTTGGAAACCTTTCAAGTCCATGTCTAGACGGTTTAAGGTAATCCAGTGAAACCCCGATCGAACAAGTCTAACAAGGTTTGATTTCTCCCTTATCAGAGACCGTTCAACCATGGTCCTTACAGGAAGAATTCCACTGAGTGAGAATTCCATTCTCATCTGGATATTCAAGAACTCGTACTAAATACACACCCATTCGATCTAATTGAGAGGTTTAATTTTGAAATTAGCTTGGTTCACCACTCCAAGTCTAATTCCCCGAACCTATCCAAGGTCCTTCGACTTGTGAACCCTCTTCTGGTACTGTGTATTCAGTAACCTACGAATGTCTAAATGGATCCAATCCGATAGACTTTTGGCAAGCCCACTTTGTCCAACAAAGAAGCCTTACAGTCTTTCCATCTCAGAGAGGACTTGTAAGCTAGTCGACTCAAATTGTCTATGGCTTAGACTCTTTGAATCTTCCAACTTCCTCGTCCTTAACTAAAGGAAAAACCATCCTAGCATATAGATGCCAAATTTGTAAGTTTATCTTGATTATCCATTTTAATCATTTGATTTGAGTACTCATAATCCAATTATGGGATAATGTTTAAGGATAATTATGTATCCCACCTAGCAGACAAGAATAGTCATTCTTTGTCAAATAAAGAAATTTTATTGATCAAACGTATGTAATTAAAAAATGTCCAAGAGTACATAAAAACATACTTCGATCATGCCAGGTTACATATTTCCTTTCAAACTCTATCCTAACATGATCACTGCTATGCTAAGCCTAACTAGTCCCTATTCTTTACAGCAATGGCCCTGCCATCGCTTAGCCTTAGGACCTGTCTGGGCTTTCTACTCATAACCATCTGCAAACCATTCGCAGATTACAATTAACTGGTATCCAATACCAAAGAGTAGAACAATAATCATGTTGGTACTCAACTCAAATGTACCTTCATTGGAGAGGAGCTTGGGACACTCCCTCTTCCAATGTCCCTTTTCACGGCAGTTAATGCACACATCGTTTGGAATCTATGACTTTGACTGCCGAACCCTCTCCCTCTTTCCTTTACCTCCGCCCAGCGGTGTAACAGGATCACTCGAAGTGCTAGCAGCGGCTGATGTTGTCTTAGTTTTCGTCCTCTTCCAGCATCCGGCACCCTTGCCTTTCACTTCTGAGGTCGAAGCCTCTCCCACTAGTACCGCCGGCGCAGATTTTTCAATCATTGCCTCGTACCGACCAACATATTTATCAAGTCGACAATATATTTGGTCGAAGGAGGTAGAAAGAGACTGAAGGATCATGTCGATGTACGTCGCTTTTTCAAGATTAGCTTGGAGGTCTTTGAGCTTTTTCCACAAGGGATAGCATTGTCACTCCATGCTCTTGTACAGACAACCCTTCTGTCATCTTAGCTCTGAAGATGCCTTCATTGCAGCGTATCTAACATGCCAGTCCGAGACCGCATAGATATCTTGCAAACGAAGCATAATCGAGCCAACATCATCTAGCCTATCGTACTGCTTCTGGATCTCGTTAGTCATCGAGGCCAGTACGATGCTGCGGACCTGCCGGTGGTCAGCATGCATCTTCTCGAACGCCAAGCGTTCTTGAGGCATTGACCCATCCGGCAAGGCTTGAGGAAGATCCTTATCCAGAATGTAAGTTTGGTTCTCGAAATCTAATACTATCTTAACATTTCGCAGTCAATCGTTGTAGTTTGTTCCATTAAACATATTAGCCTCTAGTATTGGCGTTAGTGGATTCTTAGACATATACATTCAAAATGTAAACATAAAAAACATTAAGTAGATTATAGTAATATTATGTTCAAGTTAAGACTTGGTCTTTCGTCATTAACCCCTCCCACTATTTCTGCAAAAGCCCATCACTCTCAAATGGGGTTCCGGGAAACCATTTCCTAGTGGACTTGAGGTCCACAACCGCAATTGTCCATGCTCCGCTTTTACGACTCACACAGAAAAAGGCTTTGTGGAAGGTAACCTATACCATTCTCATCCAATGAGATCCCCAAGTTATTTTGTCTCGCCTCTTCACATGATCCCGAGGACTCCAAGCGAATCATGTTACTCAGTGTTAGGCCCGACCTATCAACCAAATAAATATCTCAACTATCGCCCCCCACGACTCGTGAGACAGGGAAATAGGAGCATATTCCTTTGTTCATAACAATAGCGCAACTTTCTTCCATTCCAAACGTGCCACGACTTGTGAGACCACGAATGGGTGAAAGTAGCTTCCTCAATACATTGTTATGGATGGAAGGCTTGGATTTAAATCAAACCATATGACTTTTTAATCCATTAATGGGCCTAATATTTACTTGGACCATCCAAGTGAGAGTTAAGTTTATTAGTGACCGAGACCTCATCATTAAGAAAGTTTTGCATGCTCGAGTTTTTAACATTTGAATATAAAGGATGCATTCCAAACACATCATACATCAAAATATTAAACCATACACCATATGCAAAATAAGCCTACCACGCCCCTGTTGGATGATCACAAGCCAATCCTATGTGATCCACTGAGCCCGCAGTGGATCTATGGTCAATCTAGGGTAGCCTACACTATTATAAAATTATAACCCATTATCATTCTAATGGGCCTTGTAACACCTCTTTATTCTTTTGGACTTCTCCATCGTGGGCTCCGTTCAACGGGCCTCTTCTTGGGTCTCCATCGCCATGGAAGTGCTTCTTTACAATTTATTACAAAATAAATAAAACCTCACTCCTAACGACACTTATTACAACTTAAATAAGAAACCCCAATCAGAAGTTGGGGGGAGTACAAAAGGAGGGAGAACAAGCTTATTATTTTCAAGGCTAAAAATGAGAGAGAGAGTGAGAATAATAAAACAAAGAGGCACGCCGGCCTCAACCCAACAAAAAATAAACCATACATAAGGGCCATGGGCTTTGTGATCATCCCCATTGTTTATCCAATAAACAATTAATACACATTTATATCAACATGCCCAACAAATAAATACATCCAATGCATTCATAAAAAATGATATCCAATATCATAAACAACAACATAATTATATGCAGAAATATATATATATTAATAATGCAATTAAAAATAGATATCAAGTATCATACATCCAATGTACCAAAAAAATATTTTTGTTTGGAAACCATTTCCAAATTAATCTAAGGCATAATTTAATTTTAGAAAAATCCAATTTAACTAAAATTAAAATTAGCCAAAATTAATCATTTTGGAAAATATGCAGAAATGTGAAAAATCCAATTTTTCGGGTAAAAACGGCCCAACTGTTTCGAAACCGGCCAGCCGGCCGCGCGCGCACACCCTGCGCGCGCCTGGCTCTCTGCCGGCCAGCAGCTACTGTGTTGCACGTTTTTTTTTTTAAATCAATTTTTTTTTTTAAATTTCTGCATTAAAACTGAAACTAAAACATGCATTTACAGAAAATCCAATTTTCAAAAATGCATGGATATCTATAATTAAAAGCAAAAATTAAAACATATTTTTCTAAACACATAGTCATGCTCAAAAACCGTAAAACATGCTTTCCAAAAGCAAATTAAACATGTTGAACATGCTCATCATATAAAAATAAGTTGTTCCTAAAGCCACAACACCGAACCGGGCTCTGATACCACTGAAAGAATCGGTACGGCCCGGGAACGCGGCGAAAGCGTAAAATAAAAGAAATTTAAAATGATTTCAAAGGGGTGTTCCCTTTGAATTCCCGGCGTTTGGTGTATTCAAAAGCATAATAACATACATAAAAATATGCTTGAACATGTGGCTAGAGGAGGAAACAAAAAGGTACAATAATTTAAATAGAAACATACCTTTTTCGTTTCACATGTACAACGGCAACAAGCTTTGATTCTCTTTTCGTTCCTTTTCCGTTCACCTTAGGATTCAAATTAGAACCCCTCTAATTTATCCACACCATAGCAATGGAAGAAAATCTACATCTACTACTAGGTAGAAACTAGATCAAGGAAGAAACGAAAAACGTATTACACTATTGATTAGTGTATACATATTTCTCATGTTCTCATCTTGAATCCAATTCAAAGAGAACTCAAAAAATGGAGAAAAAATGCAGGAAATTTTCGTGGCTTGTGTGCTAGGGATTCCAAGTTAGGGAGTTGAAAAGTGTATACATGTGTAGTGTAGTTGTAGGTAGTTTCCAAAACCACCTACACATTAATGCATAACTTGTGCTCGACCTCCAACCATGTTAGCACAATATGTGGACCACCTAGCCATCATGGCAAGCCACATCATTGCTTACATGGAGCCACATCATTGCTTACATGGAGGACTTTCAACTCCTCTTAAACTTGCATCAAACCTTTGAGCTTTGATTTCAAGTCATGGACCGGTTTTGACCGGTCTTGATTTAATCCAATTAAATCAAGTGATCCATGGGTTTCAAATTAATCCAATTAATTTTAAACCTTATTGAAATCAAAAGTTTATTTAATCCAATTAAATAAACATAAGCTCAAACACTAATGAATTAATCCAATTAATTAAGTAAACGAAACCCAATAAATTAATCCAATTAATTTAAAGTTATTAAGCCCAAAATTAATTAATCCAATTAATTAATCCTTGGGCCATCCATCCAATGGATTTTCCCAATAAATGATCCAATCATTTATATTCTCCTTGAATTAATTTAATCCAATTAAATTAATTCACTTCTTCCAAAATTAATTCCACTACTTCCATAGTGATTTGTGTGTGACTCTTTAGGTTAACCCTCAGCTAGACTTGGGTGGCCATTAATCAGCAATGCCCGTTACCATGGGTGACCGTCTAGCAACGGTCCAAGGTACTAGAGACTAGGTGAATGTTGGCGTGAAGATTTAGGCTCCAAATTCCATACAGGTACAGTCCTTCCGTCGACCATATCCTGGCCTTAGTCTAGGGCATGGAATTGGGTGTCGGTTCCCATCCTGGACTAGGCAACTATACTATAAACTCGAGACGCATTTACTCTTTTGATCGACCTAGGGAACCATTCCCTACTGGACAAATCGCTACGGCCGTAGACTTAATGAGTTGAAACCATCTCAAATCGCATAGGAGACATAACTATCAAATACTGACAGGGGACAGATTCTATCTTGGAATCCACCTGTTAGCATAGGTGACCATGTAGCCAATATTGGCGGGCAAAATGTAACCTATGTCTATACAATTTCAGTGTTTTGATAAACTACTAATGAATAAAGAAGTGAAATTCATTTTGACATTACTTTGTTTGCATTCACTTTACTGCTTTATATATCTGTTCACTACGCAAACAAAGCCCACGGACTGAAAACCCATTTCGGGGACTGGGACTATGCTTGGAGGTAGGTCCATGAAATCAGTCCCGCCGAATCAGTCCGAAAATCTCCAAGTCAAGGAATCTCGAAAATGGGTACCGGGATTCCCCTTGAGACTTGCACTAAGCATCTGCTGTCGTATTTCATCGACGGGTGACGGAGGTCGTCTAAGCAGTGTTAGTGGGTTAGCCTGCTAGGGAGCAGCTGACTAAGGTGACTCGCGGGAACCGTCTTACGGAGGACCTTGAGTAGGGTCAGCAAGGTATGACGTGTATTCCCGGTTCCAACGGTACAGGTCAAGTCCTTTGACTTGAGGAACTGCTGAGTTTTACCTGTATATCAGGTCTGTATCTTAGATATGATGAGAGGTTGCCAAGAAGCACTTGAGCAGTCATAAGCCATGTCTAGTGCAGCTCTGGTGTACAAACTGACAGTAGTTTCCAAGAAAGGATCTGTCTCCTGTCAAAAGGCATTGACAGTTGAGTCTCACGTATGCTCTGTGTCTTATCCCTAAAATCTGTGGCCACAGTAACTGAACAGAAGGGAGGGTTTCCCTTGCGGTGTTTAGTAAGGACAGACCGATACTTAGGTCCAAAATGGGTACCTGCATTTTCCGTGCCCTAGACCCTAAGTGGTGAGACAGAAGACAGAAGGACAAATGTACCGTTAGAGCCTAAATGTTCATCCCCGAATATTTCACCTAGTCTCTAGTGCCATGGACCGTTGCTAGATGGCCACCCATGGTAACGGATGGATTCTAGGAATCCGACCAAGTCTAGCTGAAAGGTGAACCTGAAGAGTCACAAACAATCCACACACACCAAGTATTTAATTTAGAATTAAATATTGGAGAAAAGGAATGATTAAATTGGATTTAATCGATTCCTTTATTTTCTTGGAGAATTAATTCCTTCTATTTGATTTATTAGAGGATTAATTTAATAGGCCTAGAATAAATATTTATAATTTATTATATTTATTTATTTGGCCTTTGGAATATTTATTAGGATTTAAATATTCCATTAAATTAAATTAATGATTGAGATTGAAAGGGAGAGATGGATGACTAGGATTAATTTGACTAGGTCAAATACTAGTTTGACTAGGACATTGACTAGGTAAAAATCCTAGTCAAAATAGACCTCTTTAGAGTTGGAGTTTAAAGAGGATTAAACTCCTCCTCTATATATAGTCCTAGTCTTTCACTATTTGAAAAGTGATGAAATTCCAACACACACACACACACACACACAAAAATCGGCTCTCTCCCTCTCCTCTCTCGTCCGCCCTCTCTCTCTCAAACAAGAAAAACACTTCTTGATTCTTTTGTTCTTGGAACATTAGATCAAAGGAGAGAATTAATACCGTTAATTGATAACGTGTTATTAATTCATCCTCTCCAATATTATACTTGTTCGTTCGCTTAGCACGATGTGCAAGATACGTGGGTGGATTGCGTCTTACTGTTTGGAGAGTCTCAAGAATGAGACTTGGAGCAAATCGGGGAACAACGCGAGTAGCAGTTAGAAGACGAAAACGACAATCGGTAGGTTCCGATTTAATTTTTTCGTTCCTTTTATTCTAATCCTATGGCCTCCATGATTTATTTAATGGTCTTCAATATCATGAGATAAGCCGAACACCCGGAAAACTTCAAGGGTACACCCCTTGAACGTGTTTATTTATTTAATTAAAGCATGTTTAATTTTTGTATTTTTAATTTTATACCGCGCTTCCGCATTCGCGCTATTTTCCCGGGACGATCCACAATCTTTCAGTGGTATCAGAGCCCGGTTCGGTGTATAGGCCTAGGGTTTAATGTGCGTTTTAAGCATGAAACATATTCTTGGCATGATTTAATTAATTCTTGGTTTCTTGATTATTAAAGCATGTCGTTTCTTGCTTTTTAATTCATGTGATTATTGCGTTGTTGGTATTTTTTCTATTTTTCTTGGGAAACGGGGGCTGAAAAATCGAAAGACGAACGAAGAAGCGCCGACCAGCCGGAGGCTGGCCGCGCCCAGTCGTGGGCACAGGCTGGGCAGTTGCGCGCGCAGGCACGGGAAGCCTGCGCGCGGCCGCCCAGCCAGATGCGCCAGACTGCGTGCAGCCCGCCAGGCAGACGTGTGTGGCCAGAGTGGCCGCACGCGCGGGCGGATGCACGTTGGAGAGTCCGCGCGCGCATGCAGACGATGGTGTCTGCGCGCGCGCGACTGACGGGCGCACTTGGTGGGCGCGAGCGCGCGCACACTACACAGGGGGCGGACGCGCGACTGGCGATCGGCAGGCCAGCGTGCGCGTGAGGCATGGGAGCCTGCGCTCGCGCAACGGCCTGTCGGAAGGCCAGGCCGCACGGCCTGCTGCCGACCAGTCGCGCGCGCACGCAGGCAAGGGCCTGCACGCACGCCGACAAGCTACTGCCAGTGGCGGCGGCGGGCTGCCGTTGCAGCTAGGGTTTTACGCTATTTTTGCTTTTCTACTTATTTTTCAGTTTTAATTTTTTAATTAATTCTGAAAAAAAAAAATTCGTTTTTGTTCTATTTTGCCTAATTTTCTAAGGTATTATTTTGGGAAGTAAAATATATTGTATTTGGAATTCCGAGAATATTTTCACTTAAAAATAATGAGGAAAGATTTTCCTAAAACGAAAAAATATTATTACCAACGATTATGATATATTTTCACATGCTACGCATTTATTTATTAATTCATCTTGAATAATTATGATTGGTTATCATGTATTATTGGTATATTGTTATTATGTGATTGGATCATATAATTGTGTGTGTTGGATGAGACGGATGATCACGAGCGCTAGACCGAATGTATGGTTTAATTTTATGTTGGGCCTGTGTGCCTCTTTTACTGCTTTCTCCTTCTCTCTTTCTAGTTTTCTTGGAATAATAAGGCATTCTATCTCCCTCCTTATGTACTCCCCCCGGATTTTCGCTGGGGTTTCTATTTTCTAATATATAATGGGAGTAGAATAGGAGTGAGGTTTTATTTTTTATGTAATTGATTGAGAAGAAGGAAGGTCCACAAGAAGAGCCCAGATTGGAGGTTCCAAGGCGTTTCCATGAAGTGAAGAAAGAGAAAAGAGACCAAGGCCCATCAGAATGATGATTGGGTTACTATTAATGTAATAGTATAGGACCAACCCTAGATTGACCATAGATCCACTGCGGGCTCAGTGGATCGCATAGGATTCAGGCTCGTGATCATCCAACAGGGGCGTGCTAGGCTTTAATTTTGCATGTGGTTATTATGATGGATAAATGGCATTTTTATTTATCATATAACTGCTATGGTTGCATTTATTTTTTACGCATTATGGATGAATGTGTGGATGTATTATATGAGATCTCGGTCTTTACTACTCTCAAATTGGTTGGACCAATGTCCAAATATTAGACCCTAGTCAAAATGGACATGAACTTTAGGAGTTTGTCCATGTGTTCCAATCCATGGCATAGTGAGGAAGTTGATTTAGGTCAATAGCGTGGTCTCACGGGTCGTGGCACGTTATTGTACTTAAAAGAAGCTGCACTGTGTCATGAACGAAAAATAGACTACTATTACCTGTCTCATGAGTCGTAAGGGTAACAGTGGGTCTATGGCTCGATCGATTGGGTCGGGTCTAACGCCCAATTAGCATGATTCACTTGGAGTCCTCGGGATCATGTGAAAGGGTGAGGCAATAATCTTGGGAATCTCGTGGAACGAGAATGGTATGGTATACCTCCCACAGGATTTTTTTCATGCGAATCGTAAAAGCGGGGTATGGGAAAGATCGCTGTGGATCCCAAGCCCACTAGGAAAGGGTTTCCCGAAAATCACGTATGAGAGTACCGTGTTTCGTGCAAATAGTAGGAGCATTAAATGACTAAAGACCATGCATTTAATTTTATCAAACCACCGTCTTTTATATTCTGCTGATCGCAAACTTTCTTTTTAAATGTAGATTTAAAATGTCTAAGAACCCACTTTCAACCATTCTTCAGACAAACAAATTCAATGGAACCAATTACAACGACTGGTTGCATAATCTCAGGATAGTCCTGGATTATGAGAACCAAGGCTACGTCATGGACGAGCCTCTCCCTAGGACCTTACCGGAAGGATCCACGCCGGAAGAACGTGAGACGTTCGAGACTTGGCATAAGGATAACCGGAAGGTCCATAGCGTCATACTTGCTTCAATGACGAATGAGGTTCAGAAGCAGTATGAAAGGCTAGACGATGTCCTCTCCATTATGGCTCGCCTTAAGGATTGCTATGCAGTCCCGGACCGACATACTAGGTATGTCGCGACCAAGGCGTTCTCTGGAACCAAAATGAAAGAAGGATCCTCTGTACAAGAGCATGGGGTTAAATTGCTTACCCTAGTGGAAAAGCTCGAGGACCTAAAGGCAGGTCTCGATAATGAAACGTACATAGATGTGATCCTTCAGTCACTCCCACCCTCCTTCGACCAATTTATTGTCAACTACAATATGAACGCACTTGAGAAGGGCATTCATGAGTTGATTAATATGTTGGTGCAATACGAGGCAACAACTAAGAAGTCCGCGCCTTCAGTATTGTTTGGAGGTGCTTCAACTTCCAAAACGAAAGGCAAAGGTACCGGATGTTGGAAAAGGAAGAAAGGGAAGGGAAAGGCCGTCAAAGCAGCTACGAACACTAAGAGTGTTCCCATTGCCAAAGAAGGGAAAGGCAAGGGAAAGGGGAAGGTTGTCTCCAAGCAACAGTCGAAGGCATATGACATATGTATCAATTGCCGTGAGAAAGGGCATTGGAAGAGAGAGTGTCCCAAGCTCTTCTCTAACCAAGGTATATTTGTGATTGAGGTTAATATGGTCACTAATTCTACCTTTTGGGTATTAGATACCGGCTGTGGAGCTCACATTTGTAATAATTTGCAGGTGCTGAAAAGAAGCAGAAAACTGGGTAGCGGGGAAATGATCCTGAAGCTTGGGAATGGCAAGGCCATCTCGGCAGAAGCAGTAGGATCTACTACTCTAGTAGTTAGTGATAGTATTAGCATAGAATTAGAGCAAGTTTATTTTGTACCTATTATGATTCAAAACATCATTTCCATTCCATTGTTAGACAATAGTGGTTATGAGTTTATGATCAATAAAAATTGCTTTTATTTGATGAGGTGTGGAATTGCTCATCTGCTTGGTACATTAAATAACGAGCTCTATATCTTGCAACAAACAAACTTCGTTCTCAACGCTCAACACAAACGTAAAATAGATAATAACGGGAACGCACGACTGTGGCACGCTAGGCTAGGTCACATATCCCAAGATAGGATGAAAAGATTGATAAACTCAAAGAACCTAGAGGTAGGAGACTTGAGTGAACTACCAACTTGTGAATCTTGTCTAAGAGGAAAAATGACCAAAAAGCCCTTTGTAGGACAAAGCAGGCTTGCCACAGTTCTGTTGGACTTGGTCCATACAGACGTTTGTGGACCACTAAGGACGCAGGCCTGACATGGGTTCTCCTACTTCATAATCTTTACCGATGATCATTCACGGTATGGTTATGTTTACCTAATGAGGTACAAGTCTGAAGCTCTTGAGAGGTTTAAAAAAATTCAGACTTGAAGTGGAGAACCAGACCAACTACAAAATTAAAGTCCTACGGTCAGACCGAGGCGGTGAATACCTTAGTACCGAGTTCCTAAATTATCTAAAAGAAAATGGTATAATATCTGAATGGACCCCTCCCGGGACACCACAATTGAATGGTGTCTCTGAAAGGAGGAATCGAACCTTGTTGGACATGGTTCGATCCATGATGAGTTTTACCAAATTGCCTTTGTCCTTTTGGGGCTATGCGTTGGAAACGGCGGCCAAATTGCTAAATTTGGCGCCTACCAGTGTATTGACCCAAACACCGTATGAGATATGGCACGACAAGCCTGCATCCTACAACTACTTGAAAGTATGGGGTAGTCCCGCATACGTCAAGAGGTTAGTGAGAGATAAGCTAGAATCCAGGTCTAGCTTATGCAGGTTCGTTGGATACCCTAAAGAAACTGCGGGTTATTACTTCTAATGACAGCTTGGAACAAAAGGTGTTTGTTTCAAGGAATGCAGTATTCTTGGAACAAGGCTTCCCAGAGGATGTCCAACCTGATGAGCTGATCCTTGAGGAATCAAGTGACGGAATCCAGCCATCAGAGGTAGCCGCGGAACCCTCACTTAGAGGATTCAGGATAGACACCCCAAGGGCTGACCAACCTCGAGAAGTCCAACATGCTAGGCATGAAGGACAGCCTCAGGAACAGCCAGCCCCAATCCCTGAACCACCGACTCCGATACAATCAGCGCCCACAGTCACCACTAACGTTCCCGTTCTCCGTAGGTCTACTAGAGACTCCAGACCTCCAGTGAGGGTATGGCTTTCTAAGTACGACCGGTCTCTTGGATAACGATCCTAAGACGTATGGAGAAGCGATGTTTGACATCGACTCCGAGAAATGGCTTGAGGCCATGAAAACCGAAATGGACTCCATGAACGAGAACCAAGTCTGGAGACTTGTAGATCCACCGAAAGGTGTCAAGCCAGTGGGCTGTAAGTGGGTCTACAAGCGCAAACTTGGCGTTGATGGAGAAGTCACAACCTTCAAGGCTAGGCTTGTAGCTGAGGGATACACTCAACGACCCGGGGTCGATTTTGAGGATACCTACTCGCCAGTAGCCATGGCTAAGTCCATTCGGATCCTGCTCGCCGTAGCAGCATGGTATGACTATGAGATATGGCAGATGGACGTGAAAACGACCTTCTTTAACGGTTTCGTTGAGGAAGAGATCTATATGGATCAGCCGGAGGGTTTCACAGTCACTGGAGAAGAACAGAAAGTCTATCATCTCTAGAAGTCCATCTATGGCCTCAAACAAGCATCCCGAAGTTGGAACATTCGCTTTGATGAAGTAATACGGGGCTATGACTTCATCAAGAATGAATCTGACCCTTGTGTATACAAGAAGGTCAATGGGAGCTCTATAGTGTTCCTAGTGCTTTATGTGGATGACATTCTACTCATTAGTAATGACGTTAGAATGTTAGGGGACACAAAGCATGGTTGTTAACCCAGTTTTCCATGAAGGACTTGGGTGAAGCCTCCTACATCCTAGGCATCCAGATCGTCAGGGACAGATCTAAAAGGATGTTAGGGCTCACCTAAAACTCGTATATGGAGAAAGTCCTAAAGAGATATCGAATGGACAACTCCAAACGAGGATTCCTTCCCATGAGGCATGGGATCAAGTTGTCCAAGAAACAGTCCCCGCAGACTGATGAGGAACTTGAAAGGATGAAAGTCATCCCTTATGCTTCTGCCGTAGGAAGCATCCAATATGCGGTCTACTGCACCAGGCCTGACATTGCTTACGCTTTGAGCGTAACAAGCAGATATCAATCCTGCGCAGGAGAGGCACATTGGAATGCTGGTAAGGGCATCCTTAAGTACCTAAAGATGACTAAGGAAATGTTCTTAGTCTATGGCAATGGAGAACTGATTCTGGAAGGCTTTAGCAACGCTAGCTTCCAGTCTGATGACGATGATGCCAAGTCTCAATCGGGTTACGTATTCAAACTCAATGGAGGAGTAGTGGCTTGGAAAAGTTCCAAACAAGCAACCACTGCTGACTCCACCATGGAGGCTGAATACATAGCAGCTTCAGAAGCTGCCAAGAAAGCGGTTTGGATGCGAAACTACATCCAAGAGTTGGGTGTGGTGCCTAGCATCGCCGAGCCTGTTGTCATCTTTTGTGATAACAGCGGTGCAATAGCGCAAGCAAAGGAACTGAAATCTCATCACCATTCCAAACACATTCTTAGACGCTACCATCTTCTAAGAGAAATGGTAGGAAGAGGTGACGTTCGGATGGACCGAGTCAACTCAGCAAACAACACAACAGATCCACTGACAAAGCCTATGTCGTAGAGCGCTCATACGCAGCATCTTGAGAAGATTGGAATTAGACATATGGGCGATTGGCTTTAAAGGTCAAGTGGGAGATTGTTAGAATAGTTGACCATGTAGCCAATCTTGGCGGGCAAAATGTAACCTATGTCTATACAATTTCAGTGTTTTGATAAACCATTAATGAATAAAGAAGTGAAATTCATTTTGGCATTACTTTGTTTGCGTTCACTTTACTGCTTTATCTATCTGTTCACTACGCAAACAAAGCCCGCGGACTGAAAACCCATTTCGGGGACTGGGACTACGCTTGGAGGTAGGTCCATGAAATTAGTCCCGCCGAATCAGTCCGAAAATCTCTAAGTCAAGGAATCTCGAAAATGGGTACCGGGATTCCCCTTGAGACTTGCACTAAGCATCTGCTGTCGTATTTCATCGACGGGTGACGGAGGTCGTCTAAGCAGTGTTAGTGGGTTAGCCTGCTAGGGAGCAGCTGACTGAGGTGAATCGCGGGAACCGTCTTACGGAGGACCTTGAGTAGGGTCAGCAAGGTAGACGTGTATTCACGGTTCCAACGGCACAGGTCAAGTCCTTTGACTTGAGGAACTGCTGAGTTTACCTGTATATCAGGTCTGTATCTTAGATATGGTGATAGGTTGCCAAGAAGCACTTGAGTAGTCATAAGCCATGTCTAGTGCAGTTCTGGTGTACAAAGTGACAGTAGTTTCCAAGAAAGGATCTGTCTCCTGTCAAAAGGCATTGACAGTTGAGTCTCACGTATGCTCTGTGTCTTGTCCCTAAAATTTGTGGCCATAGTAACTGAACAGAAGGGAGAGTTTCCGTTGCGACGTTTAGTAAGGACAGACCGACACTTAGGTCCAAAATGGGTACCTGGATTTTCCGTGCCCTAGACCCTAAGTGGTGAGACCGAAGACAGAAGGACAAATGTACCGTTAGAGCCTAAATGTTCATCCCCCGAATATTTCACCTAGTCTCAAGTGCCATGGACCGTTGCTAGATGGCCACCCATGGTAACGGACAGATTCTAGGAATCCGACCAAGTCTAGCTGAAAGATGAACCTAAAGAGTCACACACAATCTACACACACCAAGTATTTAGTTTAGAAATAAATATTGGAGAAAATGAATGATTAAATTGGATTTAACCGAGTCCTTTATTTTCTTGGAGAATTAATTCCTTCTATTTGATGAAAGGAATTAATCTAATAAATTAGATTTATTAGAGGATTAATTTAATAGGTCTAGAATATATATTTATAATTTATTATATTTATTTATTTGGCCTTTGGAATATTTAATAGGATTTAAATATTCCGTTAAATTAAATTAATGGTTGAGATTGAAAGGGAGAGATGGACGGCTAGGATTAATTTGACTAGGTCAAATACTACTTTGACTAGGACTTTGACTAGGTCAAAATCCTAGTCAAAAATTGACCTCTTTAGAGTTGGAGTTTAAAGAGGATTAAACTCCTCCTCTATATATAGTCCTAGTCTTTCACTATTTGAAAAGTGATGAAATTCCAACACACACACACACACACACACACAAATCGGCTCTCTCCCTCTCCTCTCTCGTCCGCCCTCTCTCTCTCAAACAAGAAAAACACATCTTGATTCTTTTGTTCTTGGAACATTAGATCAAAAGGAGAATTAATACCGTTAATTGATAACGTGTTTATTAATTCATCCTCTCCAATATTATACTTGTTCGTTCGCTAGCAGGACGTGGAAGATACGTGGGTGGATTGCGTGTTACTGTTTGGAGAGTCTCAAGAACGAGACTTGGAGCAAATCGGGAAACAGCGTGAGTAGCAGTTAGAAGATGAAAACGACAATCGGTAGGTTCTGATTTAATTTTTTTTGTTCCTTTTATTTTTAATCCTATGGGCTCTATGATTTATTTAATGGTCTTTAATATCATGAGATACACCGAACACCCGCGAAACTTCAAGGGTACACCCCTTGAACATGTTTATTTATTTAATTAAAGCATGTTTAATTTTCGTATTTTTAATTTTATACCGCACTTCCTCATTCGCGCTATTTTCTCGGGACGATCCACAATCTTTCACCACCGTCCTCACTACATACTCCGACTGCACTGGACAAGGCTTATAATGACCACGTCAAAGACACGGTCACCACTCGCCAGATCCAAGATACAACCTTCATATGCATGTGACTGCCATGATTCCTCAAGTCCGAGGACTAATCCCGTACTATCGGAACTGGGAATTCCAGTCATACCGACCAAGCCTCCAAGGCTCCATATGACGATTCCTGCAAGTCAGCTCAGTCAGTCGACTACCTTGCCAACTAACCTACTAAAATTGCATAGACGGCCTACGTCTGGCACCGATGAAACTCGGCACTCACCCAGTGAATGCAATACTTAGTCCAAGTCTCTATAGGGCACTCGAGGCCCAGTCTCGAGGTTCTCGACTTGGAACGTTTCAGACCGACCCTCAAGGAGTTGGTTTCATAGCCGCCAACCTATGCACAGCTCAACTCAATGGGTTTAACCAATCAGTTTGTGGGCATTTGTTGTGACATTGAAACGTCATTCAATGTAAGTAGTAAGCACAACAAACACATTTTGCCAGTGATGAATACTTACTTTATCCATCAGTATAATATTACTTTGATAAAGATCGACGAGTAGTTCCCAGAACAGCCATTCTAATTGACTTTCTGGTCACCTATTCTAACACTTTCATCCATTCCAAACGTGCCACGACTCGTGAGACCACGAATGGGTGAAAGTAGCTTCCTCACTACATTGCTATGGATGGAAGGCTTGGAATAATCAAACCATTTGATTTTAATTCCATTTTGGGGCTAATATTTACTTGGACCATCCAAGTGAGAGTTATAGTTTATTAAGACCGAGACCTCATCATTATTAGTATTTTGCATGCTCAAGTTTCATACATTAAACGTAATACGATGCGTTCCAAACACACCATACATAAAAGCTCAAAACATAAACACATGAAAAATAAGCCTAGCACACCCCTGTTAGGATGATCACAAGCCTAATCCTAAGTGATACACTGAGCCCGCAGTGGATCAATGGTCAAACTAGGGTAGTCCTACACTATTATAATTTTTACATCCCATTATCATTCTAATGGGGCTTTGTAAAATCCTCCTTTGTTCTTCTTGACCTTCCACCATAGGCTCCGTCCACCGTACCTTAATCTCCTAGGAAGCTTACATTTAATAAAATAAATCCTCACAACCTAATCTACTCTCATTACAACTTAAAAGAAACCCCAATCATAAGTCGGGGGGAGTACATTAATAGAGAGGAAGAAAGCCTTATTATTCCAAGGCTAAAAACGAAAGAAGCAATAAAAACAAAGAGGCACGCAGGCCTCACCCAACAATAAATTAAAACCATACATAGGCTAATGGGCTAGTGATCATCCTTATTGTTTATCAAATAAACAACAACAAAAACACATTTATATCAAATATAAACATGCCAAGCATATAAATACATCCCATGCATTTATAAATAGATATCCAATATCTAAAATAATAAACATAATAAAATGCAGCAAATATCATATTAATAATGCAATTAAAAATATGGATATCAACTATACATACAATGTACAAACAATTTTTTTTTGTTTGGAAACCATTTCCAAAAAATCCAAAGCATAAAATAATTTTAGAAAAAATCAATTTAACTAAAAATTAAAAAATGCCAAATGAATAATTTCAGAAAACTAGCAGAAATCAGGAAAATCTAATTTTCTGGAAAAATGACACAAAACAGTGCTGCCGGCCGGCCGTCCCAGACAGCCCTGCGCGCGCAGCAATAGCGCACGGCTGCTCGAGCCCAGCAGCAAGCGCGTGCTTGCACGCCCAGCACCGGCGTGCGCCTGCTGCCCCTGTCGGGCGGCCGACACCATTTTTCACTTTTTCTTTTTCTTTTTTAAATTTCTGCTATAAAACTGAAACATAAACATGCATTTACGGAAAATTCAATTCTCAAATATGGATGGATATCCATAATTTTCAAAAGCAAAATTAACACATATTATCATGCTTTAAAGCTATAAATCCTGCTTTCCAAAAGCAATTTAGACATGTTCTTCATGCTCAACACATAATAACATGTAAATCCTATAGCCACACACCGAACTGGGCTCTGACACCACTGAAAGAATCGGGTATGGCCCGGGAACGCAACGGAAGCGTAAAACTGTTAATATGTTCAATCCTTTTGGAATAATATCGGTTAGTGCCTTTTGGAATTTTTTTAAGTTCAATCCTTTCCAAAGGTATGAACACAAAAAGGAGAAAAATTTGCAAAGATTTTTGAGTGTTTTTGGCTGAAAATTAAGTGGAAGTCTCTCCCAAACAAGTTATGTGCATTGTTTTTGTGTATGTAGAAAATTGAATTTAAAATTCAACCTCCTAAATTAACCTCCAAGGCTAACTTACATACACATGCACACTATCTCTCCATGAACCATCATGGTCTTCATATGTGGAGGAGTTGAAATGAAGGACAAGCGGATCCGCCCGGGAGCGCGAGCGGAAGCGAGAAAGCGTGGAAAGTGCGTAAATTTAAATCAAATTCAAAATACGCGAATCCCAAGGGGTGTACCCTTGGGTGCCAAACCGGGCGTTCGATGTAGGATGTGTAAATATTAAAACATATATTTAAACACATAGGGCATAGATATACAAATGAAATCAATCAAAGCCTAATAAACCGTTACCTTTGATTGTTTAGCATATGCTCCCGGCTACTAGCGTTGTTCCTTCTCTGGAATGCTCACGAAATCCAAACGTATGGATTCTCCAAAGGTGATCCACACCACACCGGAAGAAACACACGTTCTTCTTGCTAGAAAAGAACGGGTTTAGGAAGGAATCGGTTTAAGAGAAGAACACTATGAATTAGTGTTCTCTTAAACTTACTTTGTTCTTCTTCTTGATTCAAAATCAAGTGAAGAACACAAGTGTAAGAGAGGGAGGGAGCACGAAATTTGAGAGAGAGGAGAGGATTTTTGTCTTCTCTTTTTCCTAGAAAAAGATGAATAATGAATCACTTATGCTTGGTGTTGTATATTCTAATATATATACATAATTAATGTGATTATTGGAATGTGTCTAGGTTCATCCAAGGATGTCTAGATTCATTCCAATCAATCACCATCAATTCTTTAATCAAGCCTACCAAAATTTATGGTATGATCAAATCATACCAAAAGGGAAGAGCTTGATTGGAGTTGATTTGTCTCTTTCCAAAAGAGACAAGTCAACATACCACCTAGCATGCAACATGGCTGATTTTGGTTCCTCCAAGGGAGCATGTCGGCCATGTTTAATTAAGGGAAGAAGTCCAACGTCTTCCCATTCCAAATTAGGAATTATTTCTCCTCTCGGGTATAATTTAACGGACCGGGTTTTATCGTAATCCAATTGCGTCGAACCTAATATTAAATCCAATTTAATGTCCACTTAAATTATTCCCGTTGATCTTTTAATCCAATTAAAAGATCCAACGTCTCAACATCTCAACTTTCCATATTTAATCGAAAATCTAATTTACCAATTAAATGAAAGCCCGATACAATATCGGCCCGTCCATCCAATGGACTTTCCCTTAAGTAATCCAATTACTTATTTTATCCTTCGAGATTGACTCCAAGTCGATCTCTCAACCTCCTCGGTGATTTGTGTGTGACCCTTTAGGTTCACCCTCAGCTAGACTTGGGCCCGTGTCCCACAAGGGCCCGTTACCATGGGTGGCCGTCTAGCAACGGTCCATGGCACTAGAGACTAGGTGAATTGGCGTGAACATTTAGGCGCCGATTCCGTACGGGTACGATCCTTCCGTCTACCGTCTCCCGGCCTTAGTCTAGGGTATGGAATTGGGCGTCGGTTCCCATCCTTGACAAGGCATCTATGCTTAATACTCGAGACCACGTATGCTTCATTGCGTCGACACAGGAAACCATTCCCTGTTCGACCAACCACTGTGGGCACAGCTTCAAACAGCATGAACGTGTCTCCGAGTGTATAGAAGATACCTCTGTCACATACTGACAGGGGACGGATCCTCTTCTTGGAATCCACCGTCCTTGCTACACATTCTGACTGCACTGGACAAGACTTATAATGATCATCTTACAGAATGATCACCTCTCGCCAGATCCAAGATACAGTCGTCCTGTGCACGTGACTGCCATGATTCCTCAAGTCTAAGGATTACTCCCGTACTATCGGAACCGGGGAATCCAATCATACCGACCAAGCCTCCAAGGCATCCATATGATAATCCCCGCGAGTCAGTCCAGTCGGCTCGACCCCAGTCGACCAACCCATCAAGACCGTGTAGGCGTCCCACGCCTGTCGCCGATGAAACACGGCACTCATCCAATGAACACGACTCTTGATGCAAGTCTCAATAGGACTCTCGATGCCCTGTCTCGAGGTCCTCGACTTGGAACGTTTCATACCCAACTCTTAATCAGTTGGTTTCATGACCACCATCCAATGCGTGGCCCAACTGTACGAGTTGTTATCCATGGTCTGTGGACTTTGTTGCGATATAAGTTAAACACCATTTTAACAAATGTAAGATGAGCGCAACAAAGAAGGTACCATTGGTGACGAATACTCATCTTATTCATCACATAATAATATTACATTCACATCAAGTTGTCGGATAGGTTACAAATTGCCAAACCTATTGGCTTTCTAGTCACCTATTCCAAAAATCTCCCACTTGACCTAAAGCCAATCACCCATTGACCTCGAACCTCTTATTCAGATGGTGAGTATGGGCAACTTGCGACATGGGCTTAGCAAGTAGATCTGCTATGTTTTCTGCGGAGCTGACTCGGTCCAACCGGACGTCACTCCTGCTATCTATCTCTCTACGTAGATGGTAGCGTCTAAGAATATGCTTGGATCGTGATGAGATCTCGGTTCCTTTGCTAGCGCTATCGTCCCGTTGTTATCATAAAAGATAATTACAGGCTTAGCAATGCTAGGTACTACATCCAACCCTTGGATGTAGCTCATCAACCAAACCACTCCTTAGCAGCTTCCAAAGCCGCTATGTATTCAAAACTCTATGGTGGAGTCCGCCGTGGTAGCCTACTTGGAACCCTTCCAAGTAACCACGCCACCATTTAGTCTAAATACAAACACCAAATTGAGACTTGGCATCTTCGTCATCCGACTGGAAGCTAGTGTCGCTATTAGCCTTCCAGTATCAACTCTCCACCACCGTAGATCAAGAACATATCCTTAGTCCTTTTTCAAGTACTTCAGGATAGTCTTGACTGCACTCCAGTGTGCCTTCCCGGCACACGACTGATATCGACTAGTTACGCTCAAAGCGAAAGCCACATCAAGTCCAGTGCACTGAACAACATACTGTATGCTGCCTACGGCTGAAGCATAGGGATGTCCTACATCCGTTTAAGTTCCTCATCAGTCTTAGGAGACTGCTTCTTGGATAACTTAATTTCATGCCTCATATACGAGGACTGGGCCATTCCTAACATCCTTCTAGATCTATCCCTGTAGATCTTTGATGCCAAGGATGTAGGATGCCTTGCCATATCCTTCATGGAGAATTGCGTTGACAACCAAGCTTTAGTGGTACCCAACATCTTAGCATCATTCCCAATGAGCAAGATGTCATCCACGTAAAGCACCAAAAAACGCAACTGAGCTCCCACTAATCTTCTTGTATACACAAGGATCGGACTCGTTCTTGATGAAATCATATCCCCGTATGATTTCATCAAAACGTATGTTTCCAGCTTCGGGTTTAACCCCTTTTGGTGGATCTGCTAGGGTCCAAATCTTGTTTGTACCCATCGAGTCCATCTCAGATTTCATGGCCTCAAGCCACTTGTCCGAATCGATGTCCGACATCGCTTCTCCGTACGTCTTTGGATCATTATCCAACTGACCGGTCAGGCCCAGAAATCCATACCTATCAGGTGAATGGGATACTCTGGCCAACCTACGGAGGACTGGAACAATATCAGTGGGAACCACTAGCTCAGATGTCACTGCCGCCTCATGGGGTGCCTCACTTGATTCCTCAAGGAGCACCTCATCGCGTCGACTATCCGATGGAAAAACTTTTTCCAAGAACACTGCGTTTCGCGAGACAAAAACCTTTTGCTCGGAGGGATCATAGAAATAATACCCCGCAGTTTCTTCCAGATAGCCGATGAACCTGCATAAACTAGACCTCGAGTCTAGTTTATCTCCCACTAATCTCTTGACATATGCGGGGCAACCCCACACTTTCAAGTATTTGTAGGAGGCAGGCTTGCCATGCCATATCTCATATGGCGTCTGGGATACCTTTTAGATGGCGCCAAGTTCAAAACTTTGGCCGCCGTCTCAAGAGCGTATCCCCAGAAGGAAAGGGTAGTTCAGTAAAACTCATCATGGATCGGACCATGTCCAACAAGGTCCGATTCCTCCTTTGAGACACACCATTAAGCTGCGGTGTTCCAGGAGGGGTCCACTGAGAGAGAATCCCATTTCTCTTTTAGATAATCAGTAAACTCACCACTCAAATACTCTCCACCTCGGTCCGACCGAAGGGCTTTGATCTTTCGACCGGTTTGGTTCTCTACTTCAAGTCTGTATTCCTTAAACCTTCCAAAGGCTTCAGACTTGTACCTCATCATCAGGTAAACATAACCATACCGTGAGTGATCATCGGTAAAGGTTATGAAGTACGAGTACCCACCTCTAGCCTGAGTATTTAGTGGACCACAGACATCTGTATGGATCAAATCCAATAGACCACTGGCTAGCGTACTTTGTCCAACAAAGGGTTTCTTGGTCATCTTTCCCTTTAGACAGGATTCGCAGGTCGGTAGGTTGTCCAAATCGTCTATTTCTAGACTCTTTGAGTCCACCAACCTTCTTATCCTATCTTTAGAGATATGACCTAACCTCGCATGCCATATATGTGCGTTATTATGATCATCATGTTTTCGTTTGTGTTCTGCAGTCATAATCCAATTAGACTGTTGAAGTATGTACAGACCGTTGACCAATGTACCAAGCAAATGAGAAATACCATCTTGATAATAAAAAAACGTTTTTATTGACGGTAAATTCATATCCCTCCTTATCAACGACCGGGATGGAAACAATGTTTTTAATCATGCTAGGTACATAGAAACAGTCGTTCAGTACAATCCTAACATGACTACTAATGGCTAACTCTAGTGATCCTACGGCCTCTGCAGCAACGGCCTTGCCATTGCCTAGCCTCAGGATCATCTCATCCTTGGTTAGCCTTCTGCTTCTTTGCAGTGCTTGCAAATCATTGCAGATGTGAGCACCACACCCGGTATCCAATACCCATGAAGCAGAATTAGTAATCATATTAACTTCAACCACAAACACACCTGGGTTGGAGAGGAGTTGTGGGCACTCCCTCTTCCAATGCCCTTTCCCTTGGCAATGCATGCAGACATCATTTGCCTTAGACCGCTGAGAACCACGGGCCTTCCCTTTCCCTTTGCTCGGTCCAACCGGAGCAACAGGGACGCCCGGAGCGTGAGCAGGGGCTACAACCGTCTTCCCTTTGCCCTTCTTCCTCTTCCAGCGTCCGGCCCTCTTGCCATTCGCCTTGGAGGTCGAAGCCTCTCCTATCAATACCGCCGGCGCCGACTTGTGGGTCGTTGCCTTGTATTGGACCAGCATGTTGATCAACTCATGAATAGACTTCTCAAGTCCGTTCATGTTGTAGTTTACAAACAAACGGGTCATAGGATGGAGGAAGCGACTGGAGGATCACGTCAATATACGTGTCATTGTTAAGCCCAGCTTTAAGGTCCTCGAGTTTCTCCACTAGGGAGAGCATCTTGACCCCATGACTTTGTACAGACGCTCCTTCAGCAAGCTTGGTGCCAAAGAATGCTTTTGTGGCGGCATATCTAATATGCCTATCCGGAACCGCATAAACCTCGTTCATGCGGAGCATTATGGCGGAGACGTTGTCCAGCCTCTCATACTGCTTCTGGATGTCATTAGACATCGAAGCCAGTATGATACTGCGTACTTTTTGGTTGTCCTCTTGCCATTTCTCGAACGTCAAACGTTCTTCAGGCGTGGACCTCTCCGGTAAGTCGCTCGGTGGCGGCTCGTCCAAGACGTAGCCTTGGTTCTCGAAACCGAGGACAATCCTCAGGTTTCCCAGTCCGAGTAGTTCGTTCCGTTGAATTTGTTAATCTCAATAATCATGGTTAACGGGTTCTTAGACATATCTACATTAATGAAAATGTAAAGCAGAAATTAGCAGATGATGGTAATATTATTGTTCAAGTTGAAGACTTGGTCTTTTAGTCTTTAACCCTCCCACTATTTATACGAAAGTCCGCCACTCTCAAGCGGAGTTTCGGGAAACCATTTCCTAGTGGGCTTGGGATCCACAAGCGTAATCTCCATGCCCCGCTTTTACGATTCACATGAAGAAGACCTTGTGGGAGATATCCAATATCATTCTCATCCAATGAGATTCCCAAGATATTTTGCCTCACCTATTCACATGGTCCCGAGGACTCCAAGCGAACCATGTTACTCAGTGTTGGGCCCGACCCATCAACCAAATCATGCCTCAAACTGTCGCCCCCCATGACTCGTGAGACAGGAAAACAGCGAGCGCAGTCTTTTTGTTCACAACAATAGTGCAGCTTTCCCCTATTCCAAGTGTGCCACGACTCGTGAGACCACACTTGGGTAGTGGTAGCTTCCTCACCACATTGTTGTGGATGGAAGGCTCGGACAGATCAAAATGCCATTTTGATCCAAGTCTGTTTTGGGCCTAATATTTAATTTGTCCAACCAAATGAGAGTTTGAGTGTGACCGAGACCTTATCACATTATGGTGTTTTAGCATGCATAAATATCCAATATTTAAAGCGATAAATAAATACGCTGCATGCAGAAAATATAGCATACCCCTGTTTAGTCTGATCACAAGCCCAACCTATGCGACCCACTGAGCCCGCAGTGAGTCTATGGTCTGTCTAGGGTGGTCCTAAATTATTACAATAATAATAAACCCATTGTCATTCCAATGGGCCTTGCAGTGCTTCTTGGTTCACGCCTTGATGCTCCTTCTTGGGGTCTCCGACTCCAATTGCTTGTTAAAATTGAAACCTCACCAATCCTATCTACTCTCATTACAACTGAAAGTAATACATCGGTAATAAAGAAAACAAGCCTTAACATCATGAGGCTGAAACTACGGGAGATGATAGTCCCAAAAACAAGAGGCACGCAGGCCCCACCCAACAGAAAATAAATAAACATTCATTCATCCATACACAAGGTCTAGGGCTTTGTGATCATCCTATGTTGATTCCATCAACTCACATAACATAATTGTTCCAAATAATCATGCATAAATAACCAATGGATATTCCAAATACCCAAGTGATGTCCAACATCACAAAAGCATAAATATACAAATAATATGCAAAATTCAAATTTTAAATTTAATGGACATTTTAAACAATGCATCCAATGCATGTATTAATCCCAAATTAATTAAGCAAATTTAATTCAAGGAATAATCCAATTATCCCAAAATCAAAAATACAAAATTAACATATTTTCAGAATATTGTGCAGAAAATACAGAAAATCGAATTTTTCGAAAAGAGTCGAAAAACGGCACAAAACGGCCCAGCCGTTGTGCTGGCCGGCTGCCCGCGCGCACAGGGCAGCGCGCGCACGCGCGCTGTGCCACGCGCTGGCCCTCGGCCAGCAGCGGCCGGCTGCGCACAGGGGCGCGCGCGCAGGCGCCCGCCTGCGCGCGGCCACTGCCGGCCTGACCAAATTTTTTTTTTTTGTGTTTTTTAAAACTGTTTCAGCATAATAACATTAATATTATTCTGAAAATAAGCATGCAATTTTAGATCCAATCTAACAAAATTAAGCATGCCAAAAGTCCACTAAATCCAAACAATTGAATCATCATATTATTCATATATTTATGTAATCTAACATGCCAATAAAGCCATTTAAAAGCAAGTAGATCATGCCAAACACATAGATCTATGCCCCTTACATCGAACCGGGCTCTGATACCACTTTGAAGGACAAGCGGATCCGCCCGGGAGCGCGAGCGGAAGCGAGAAAGCATGGAAAGTGCGTAAATTTAAATCAAATTCAAAATACGCAAATCCCAAGGGGTGTACCCTTGGGTGCTCAACCGGGCGTTCGATGTAGGATGTGTAAATATTAAAAACATATATTTAAACACATAGGGCATACATATACAAATGAAATCAATCAAAGCGTAATAAACCGTTACCTTTGATTGTTTAGCGTATGCTCCCGGCTACTAGCGTTGTTCCTTCTCCGGAATGCTCACGAAATCCAAACGTATGGATTCTCCAAAGGTGATCCACACCACACCGGAAGAAACACACGTTCTTCTTGCTAGAAAAGAACGGGTTTAGGAAGGAATCGGTTAAGAGAAGAACACTATGAATTAGTGTTCTATTAAACTTACTTTGTTCTTCTTCTTGATTCAAAATCAAGGGAAGAACACACAAGTGTAAGAGAGGGAGGGAGCACGAAATTTGAGAGAGAGGAGAGGATTTTTGTCTTCTCTTTTTCCTAGAAATAGATGAATAATAAATCACTTATGCTTGGTGTTGTATATTCTAATATATATACATAATTAATGTGATTATTGGAATGTGTCTAGGTTCATCCAAGGATGTCTAGATTCATTCCAATCAATCACCATCAATTCTTCAATCAAGCCTACAAAAATTTATGGTATGATCAAATCATACCAAAAGGGAAGAGCTTGATTGGAGTTGATTTGTCTCTTTCCAAAAGAGACAAGTCAACATACCACCTAGCGTGCAACATGGCTGATTTTGCTTCCTCCAAGGGAGCATGTCGGCCATGTTTAATTAAGGGAAGAAGTCCAACTTCTTCCTATTCCAAATCAGGAATTATTTCTCCTCTCGGGTATAATTTAACGGACCGGGTTTTTATCGTAATCCAATTGCGACGAACCCAATATTAAATCCAATTTAATGTCCACTTAAATTATTCCCGTTGATCTTTTAATCCAATTAAAAGATCCAACGTCTCAACATCTCAACTTTCCATATTTAATCGAAAATCCAATTTACCGATTAAATGAAAGCCCGATACAATATCGGCCCGTCCATCCAATGGACTTTCCCTTAAGTAATCCAATTACTTATTTTATCCTTCGAGATTGACTCCAAGTCGATCTCTCAACCTCCTCGGTGATTTGTGTGTGACCCTTTAGGTTCACCCTCAGCTAGACTTGGGCCCGTGTCCCACAAGGGCCCGTTACCATGGGTGGCCGTCTAGCAACGGTCCATGGCACTAGAGACTAGGTGAATTGGCGTGAACATTTAGGCGCCGATTCCGTACGGGTACGATCCTTCCGTCTACCGTCTCCCGGCCTTAGTCTAGGGTATGGAATTGGGCGTCGGTTCCCATCCTTGACTAGGCATCTATGCTTAATACTCGAGACCACGTATGCTTCATTGCGTCGACACAGGAAACCATTCCCTGTTCGACCAACCACTGTGGCCACAGCTTCAAACAGCATGAACGTGTCTCCGAGTGCATAGGAAATACCTCTGTCACATACTGACAGGGGACGGATCCTCTTCTTGGAATCCACCGTCCTCGCTACATATTCTGACTGCACTGGACAAGGCTTATAATGATCATCTTACAGAATGATCACCTCTCGCCAGATCCAAGATACAGTCGTCCTGTGCACGTGACTGCCATGATTCCTCAAGTCGAGGATTACTCCCGTACTATCGGAATCGGGGAATCCAATCATACCGACCAAGCCTCCAAGGCTTCCATATGATGATCCCCGCGAGTTAGTCCAGTCGGCTCGACCCCAATCGACCAACCCATCAAGACCGTGTAGGCGTCCCACGCCTGTCGCCGATGAAACACGGCACTCATCCAATGAACACAACTCTTGATGCAAGTCTCAATAGGACTCTCGATGCCCTGTCTCGAGGTCCTCGACTTGGAACGTTTCAGGACCCAACTCTTAATCAGTTGGTTTCATGACCACCATCCAATGCGTGGCCCAACTGCACGAGTTGTTATCCATGGTCTGTGGGCTTTGTTTGCGATATAAGTTAAACACCATTTTAACAAATGTAAGATGAGCGCAACAAAGAAGGTACCATTGGTGACGAATACTCATCTTATTCATCACATAATAATATTACATTCACATCAAGTTGTCGGATAGGTTACAAATTGCCAAACCTATTGGCTTTCTGGTCACCTATTCCAACATGAAAAACTCTTCCTCAACTTGCTCCAACCTCTAGAGCTTGGACTTTAAACCTCTGACCAATTTTGATCGGTTTTAATTTAATCAAATTAAATCAAGACCAACCAAGATCCATAGGTTCCAAATTAATCCAATTATTTTTAAACCTTATTGAAATCCAAAAGTTTATTTAATCTAATTAAATTAAGCATAAGCTCAAACACTAATTAATTGATCCAATCAATTAATTAAACCAAAATCGATAAATTAATCCAATTAATTTAAAGGTTCTTAATCCAACAATTAACTAATCCAATTAATTAATTATTGACCATCCATCAAATGGATTTCTCAATAAATGATCCAATCATTTATTTTCTCCTTGAATTAATTTAATCTAATTAAATTAATTCGCTTCTTCCAGAATTAATTCCACATTAATTCTACTAACCCCATAGTGATTTGTGTGTGACTCATTAGGTTCACCCTCAGCTGGACTTGGGCTTGTGTCCAACATAATTGGTCAATTAAAAATTAATTAACTGTTTTCCAATTAACCATTAATCGAAAAAACGCCCATCACCATGGGTGGCCGTCTAGCAACGGTCCATGGCACTAGAGACTAGGTGAATGTTGGCGTGAATATTTAGGCTCCCGAGTACCATACGAGCATGGTCTTTCCATCATCCTTCTCCCGGTCTAGGTCTAGGGCATGGAATTGGGCGTCGGTTCTCATCCTGGACTAGACAACTATGCTCAATAACCCGAGACACGTTTGCTCTATTGATCGAAGTAGGAAACCATTCCCTACTCGATCAATCGCTGTGGCCACAGACTTAAAGAGTTTAAACCATCTCAGAGCGCATAGGAGACTCGACTGTCATTTTCTGATAGGTGACGGATCCTATCTTGGAATCCACCGTCCTCAATACATATTTCGATTTAACTAAGGCTAATAATGAACGTATCCCAGATGCGGACATCTCTTGCCAGACCCTATATACAGCCTTCAGATGCATGTGACTGCCATGATTCTTCAAGTCTAAGGACTAATCTCGTACTTCGGAGCTGGGAATTCCAGTCATACCGACTAAGCCTCTATATGATGATTCCCGCGAGTCAGTTCAGTCAGCTAACACCCTTGTCAACTAACCCACTAATATTGCATAGACGTCCAATGTCTATTGCCGATTAAACACGGCACTCATCTAACGAATGCAATCCTTAGTGCAAGTCTCTATCAGACCCTCGAGGTCCTCGACTTGGAACATTCCAGACCAACCCTCAGAAGTTGGTTTCATAGCTGTCATCCAATGCATAGCTCAACTACATAGGTTATCCAATTGGTCTGTGGGCATTTGTTGTGACGTTAAAACGTCGTTTAACGTAATCAGTAAGCACAACAAACACATAGTGCCACGGATGAATACTTACTATATTCATCAAGTCAATAAAGATTGCCAAATAGTACCCAAAACCGCCAATTCAATTGGCTTTCTGGTCACCTATTCTAACAATTTTAGCATGCTTTAGACTAAAATCATCACCAAACGTTTTTCTAACTAAAAAGAATTTTCAATAAGAAGAATTTAAATTAAAAGTGGAGTAATTAGTTAAAATATAATAGATACACAACAAATATAGTATCCCAACAACTCATATATACTTTTGAAGAAATTGAGAATATATATTCTTAACCAAAAGTTAAAGACTTTTAGAAATAAAATATTAATAAATATATTTGTGATATTTTTTAAAGAAAATATATGTAAAAATGGATATATATATATACATATATATATATAATTACTCATTTTATCTAATAAATTAAGCAGTTAATAACTTAATTTTATTACCAAATGGATAAAATCTTTTACATGAAAGTTTTTGTGTATTTATTGTACTGATTCATTAAGTTGTTTCTTTTTTTAAAATTAAACCACCTTAAGGTGGGGGGAGCTTTTCGGGGTCCCTGTCCCTTCTATATTAAAATAATCGAGAAGGGATGTACAGCGTGGAGAGCTACCTCCCTAGTTGAGTCTAAAAAGCAGTAAATAAGGTGTACTACTCCCTTAAAATCGAGAGAACTGAAAGCGTAAATGAGGGGTACTACTCCCTTACATTGTGAGCGTAAACAAGCAAAGGTGAGGACTACTACTCCTTTACTACAAAAGAAAATATTCCTAAACCAAAAGTCAGTGACACTATTTTTAAGATAGAGCTTCATTGCGCCAAAAAAAATAAAAATATGCCAAGTCACTGAAGATATGACTATAATAATCTGCATAAAAAGATTAGACAAAAAGTCACCAATACAACGGAGAGGGGCAATTCTATAAAAGGGAAAGATGTGCACCGATCAGGTGCAGAAACCGCAATAGAAATAGAAGTAGCAGTGTAGATATAGCATCACCAATCAGCAGAACAACATAACAACACAAAATATCTACTATCCTCACATACACAAACATGAGCAACATCTAACAGAAGCATGACAAGGCAAAAACAACAAGTACTATACCGGCAAGGTGCACCACCCTAAACAAGTATTGCACCGGCAAGGTGCGCAGGTAATGAGAGAGGCATAACAGGCCACAAACAATATTGCACCGACAAGGTGCATCCTAAACAAGTAATGCACCGGTAAGGTGCAAAAAAGCAGAAGCAAAATGATCCAAACAGGTAACGTAATCCACAAGTGATCCCAGCATAAGATACCCAGCGTAATAAAGCAGAGAAAGCAAAACTAGAAAACCAACACAAAGCAAATTAAAAGACATACGCACATTGGGAAGACCCATCGAGTCAAGTTTTATTATACCTGTGAATTTACCTTGTATTTGTTCCCTAGACATAAGTGTCAATGAATCCCCCAGAGGCAAGTGTCACATTTCATAGTTCATGGGGGTAAATGTTACATCAAGAATAGTTCAGGGCCGCAAATTGTATTTAACCCTTAATATTATAGCAAAATAATTATAAGATCTAAAATTTCAATAGAAGGTGGAAGAACTAAAAGATTGATTAACAATGTTTTTGTATGAAATATTGATAAATTTCTCATCACATAGAATGTTTCTATTATAATAATTAATTAACTAAATAAATATTAAATTAGAATATTATTTGGATATACACCTTCAATTCTATTTATCCAATTAATTGTTCATGAACCCCAATGGAGTAAATAATTTGGAAATGATTTTTTTATCTTCATAAATATTCAGATATACAAAAGGCATTAAGGCAAGAAAGGTAATTTTTATACTAATACATTTTCTTTTCACATTTTGTCTTGATGAGGCTTATCAAATAATGTATGGTCTAGAAAATATAAAAAAAATAAATGATAAAAGAAAGAGAAAGAGTCAAAACAATTAATAATTTGTTATTTATTCTTGACAATATACTTTTCTTCTGGTATATTTGTAACTTGATTTTATCATATCTCTTTGTGAAAATATCAGAGAAAAAGATATAGATAATTTTTTTTTCTGAATTATTATGTACCAGTTATTTACTTATTCTCATGTTAGTGATAGGTTAATATTGTTTTATAACTATATTCTAAATTATATCTCACAAATCATAAAAAATTAATATAAGAATTAAAGATATGATTTAAAGGATATATATGCCAAAGTAAAGAACAAAATCATAAAAACATCTTGATCTAATATACAAAGTAAGGTTCCAAACTTACTTTTTAAAGCTATTGCATTTAACTATATGTTCTGAGTTTTGATAATATGATAAAACTTGTGGGGTTGTGATTAATAGAATAATCCTTTATTTATACTTGTTTTCTATAATATTATTTTGGGTTAGATACATTTTGCACCCTTGAACTATGTATGAAGTGCATATACCCCCTAAACTATATAATATGTAACAAATGGCCCCCTCATGATATGGACAAATTGTGTTATTTTTTATTTATTAAAATGCCCTTATTATTTGCACCCCTCTAAAATATTTCTATTACAGTCATTCCCACAAAAGATATTTTATTTGTTCGAAAAACTTTATTTAAAATAAAACACAACCCAAAATTTATGATTTTTATTAATACAAAATTTGTATAATGTTTTTAAATTTACGATCCTTATACTTTTTACGTAACTGCTTAACGTTCCAAAAAATCACCGGATGAAACTGGACCGCGCTTAGGAACGGTTATGGAACGGTTAGCGATCTGGTGAAACTGGAGGCGTTCGTAATATTTATGAATGGTTACACCTAAATCGTTCCTATTTTGGAAACTGTTTTTGGCGTATAAGATAAAAATCGTTCCTGATTGGCTTTATGTATATGAATATATAATTTGTGTATTTGGAACACATGGTTAATATTTGAAACGGTCACATGTTATGTGATTGACGTAATTTTAGAAGGGTCGTTGGAACTCTATATGCATCAAAATAAATACATGCGAGATGCATTTTTCCTCTGACTCTGAAATACACATTGAAACGGTACACTATTTGTTTGGGGATACATTTTGAAACAGTAGGTGGAGCACCCATAGACCTACTTTGCTAAGGAACTTAGGAAAAAAAATTAATCTTTATTTGGAATACGTCTTTGGAGTGGTTTTAGGTATTCGGCTTGGAACACTAACGATATAAAAAATCATTAAATTTGGGATAATTTTAGGAACGGTTGACCCCTTATTTAGAATGCTCAGATTGTATGGTATTAGGAACGGTTGTCTCATTCAACCGGTCCTCTGTTGAAACGGTTACGTCGATATTTTAGAATTCCATGACCGAGCAAAAGACCGTTCCTAAATAAATGATTAATTACATTTTTTTACTTTATATAATAATAATTATTATTTTTAATAATTATTATCCGGCACCGGTGCGCAGCTGACTGCTTTGTTGATGGTGGTTGAGGGGTGGTCGAAAAGCTGCTTCCCCAACCTGCGAAGCAACACCCGCCGGTGGTCGAACTTGTTTAAAATAGGTGACCATGTAGCCAATCTTGTTAGGCGAATTGTAACCTATGTCTGAACAATTTCGATGTTTTAATAAAAACCTTGATGAATAAGAAAGTGAGAATTCATTTGGCGCATACTTTGTTTGTATTCACTTTATCTGCTTTATAACTGTTCGCTACACAAACAAAGCCCATAGACTGAAATCACATTTCGGGGACTGGACTACGCTTGGAGGTAGGTCCATGAAATCAGTTCCGCCGAATCAGTTTGGAAATCTCCAAGTCAAGGAATCTCGAAAATGGGTACCGAGATCCCACTTGCGACTTGCACTAAGCATCTGCTGTCGTATTTCATCGACGGGTGACGAGGGTCATCTAAGCAGTATTCAAACACACACACATCTCGGCCTCCTCCCTCTCTCTCTCGGCTGAATCTCTCTCCCTCGCTTCCAACAAACTCTTCCATGTTCTCTTGTTTCACAATTGAACTTTAGGAGGTTTGATCTCGTTAATTAAATAGCGTTTGATCAATCCGTCCTCTCCAAATATCATATACATTTGTTCTTTCCCTAGCACGAGGAGCAAGATACGTGGGCGGATTGCGTGTACGAATTAGAGAGTCTCCCGTTCAAGATCTTGGAGCAAAACGGAGAACAACGCGAGTACCGGCTTGAAGACGAAAACGACAATCGGTAGGTTTCCAGTGTATGTTTTTCGTCCCTCTTTCTTTTAAACCTTATGGCCTCCATGAAATCTTTTTATGTTTTATAATTCATGAGATACACCGAATGTCCGAGAGATTCAAGGGAACACCCCTTGAACGTGTTTATTTTATATAGTTTATGCATGTTTAAATTCTTGTAAATTTTAATTATACCGCGCTTCAACATTCGCGCTACTCCCGGGCCGATCCACACTCAGTCCACTCAGGCGAGGCGCGCGCGCGCAGGCAGAGGAGCCTGCACGCGGCAGCCTCGCCAGGCGCGCACAGCGCGCACGGATCCGGCCGGCATGCGCGCAGCCAGACGCCAGGCGCGAACACATGGCCGAGCGCGCGCACACGCAGGCACGGAAGCCCATGCGCGCGTGCCAGGCCAGTTTGTCGGGGCGCCTGCATGGCCGGTGCGCGGCCAGGGAGGCCGCGCTGCCAGGCGCGCGCGGCCTGCGCGCGCAAGCGGCACGGCAGGATAGTGCGCGCGGGCAGAGGTGCCTGCGCGCGGCAGACCGCCAACGAGCGCTAGTGTGCGCAGCACAGCCGGCCAGGCGCACGCAAGAGCAGGCAGGGGCTTGCGCGCGCGCGCCCGATCAGGCATGCCCTGCGCGCGCACGGTCAGCAGGCTGGACCTACTATCCTGTGTGCGCCGGCAGAACGCCGCCGGTGGCGGCAGCCAGTTAACATTTACGTTTTCTTGATTTTTAATTTTTTAGATAATTCTAAAAAAATTTGTTTTATTTAATTTTGCATGTTTTCTTAAAGAACATTATTTGGAAGGTTGTTATATTGGATTTAGAATCCCGGGGTACCACTCACTTCAAATAAACAGAAAGGGTCTTCCTAAACGAGAAAGGTTACTGCCAACGTTGTACCATGTTTTCATACATAACTCGTTACTTTATCATGGGATGATGTGATTGGATATCATGGTTTATATGCATATGTTTATGTGATTGGAAATCATGTAATTAAGTGCGTTTATTGAGAATGGATGATCACGAGCCCTAGACCGGATGTATGGTTTAGTTTGTGTTGGGCCTGTGTGCCTCTTTTGCTTTCTCCTTCTCCTCTTCTAGTTGCCTTGGAATAATAAGGCATTCTATCTCCCTCCTATTGTATTCCCCCCGGGTTTTCGCTGGGGTTTCTTTTTAGACATGTAATGAGACTAGTATAGGAGTGAGGTTTTTTATTTTATGTATTTGGTGGAGATGAAGGATGGTCCACATGGAGAGCCCAGAACGGAGGATCCAAGGCGTTTCTATGGAGATTTGAAAGAGAAAAGAGACCAAGGCCCATCAGCATGTTAATCTAAATGTAATAGTATAGGACCAACCCTAAATTGACCATAGATCCACTACGGGCTCAGTGGGTCGCATAAAATTCGGGCTCGTGATCATCCAACAGGGGCGTGCTAGGCTTTAATTTTGCATGTGGCTTTATGGTGAATGAATGGTTCATTTATCATATTACTGCTATGGGATGTAAACTTTAAATTACGCATTATGGATGAATGTGTATATATATGGGATCTCGGTCATTTAAAACTCTCACTTGGTTGGACCAAAGTTCAAAATATTAGACCCTCGATAAATGGACAAGGACTCTAGGAGTTCGTCCATGCCTTCCAATCCATGGCATAGTGAGGAAGTTGATTTAGGTCGATAATGTGGTCTCACGAGTCGTGGCACGACTATCGTGCTTAAAAGAAGCTGCACTATGTCATGAACGAAAAGTAGACTGCTGTTACCTGTCTCACGAGTCGTGGAGGTACCAGTGGGTCTATGATTCGGTTGATTGGGTCGGGTCTAACGCCCAAATAACGTGATTCGCTTGGAGTCCTCGGGATCACGTGAAAGGGTGAGGCAATTATCTTTGGAATCTCGGAGAACGAGAATGGTATGGTATACCTCCCACAGGATTCTTCCCATTCGAATCATAAAAGCGTGGTATGGGGAAAATCGCTGTGGATCCCAAGCCCACTAGGAAAGGGTGTTTCCCGAAAACAACGTTTGAGAGTATCGTGTTTCCGTATAAATAGTGGGAGCAGTAAATTACTAAAGTCCAAGCGTTTAATTATTTATTAAAACTTCCGTCTTTTTAAAATTCTGCTAATCGTAGTTCTGTTATTTTAAATGTAGATTTAAAATGTCTAAGAACCCATTATCAACTATACTTGAGACCAACAAGTTTAATGGAACCAATTACAATGACTGGTTGCACAATCTGATTATAGTCCTAGATTACGAGAACCAAGGCTACGTCATGGAAGAACTGTTCCCTAGGACCTTGCCGGAAGGATCCACGCCAGAAGAACGTGAGACGTTCGAGACTTGGCATAAGGATAACCGGAAAGTCCGTAGCATCATACTTGCCTCTACGACAAATGAGATTCAGAAGCAGTATGAAAGGCTAGACCATGTCCCTTCCATTATGGCTCGCCTGAAGGATTGCTATGCAGTCCTAGACCAGCATACTAGGTATGTCGCGACGAAGGCGTTCTTTGGAACTAAATTGACCGAAGGGTCCTCTGTACAAGAACATGGGGTCAAGATGCTTACCTTGGTGGAAAAGCTCGAGGACCTCAAGGCAGGGCTCGATAACGAGACGTACATAGATGTGATCCTTCAGTCTCTCCCACCCTCCTTCAACCAATTCATTGTTAACTACAACATGAACACACTTGAGAAGGGTATTCATGAGTTAATCAATATGTTGGTGCAATACGACACAACGACCAAAATGTGTACGCCGTCGGTATTGTTGGGAGATGCTTCGACTTCCAAGACGAAAGGCAAGGGTGCCGGACTTAGGAAAATGAAGAAGGGAAAGGGAAAAGCCGTCAAAGCAGCTACCAACACTAAGAGTGTTCCCATTGCCAAAGTGGGGAAAGGCAAAGGAAAAGGGAAGGTTGACCCAAAGCAACAGTCGAGGGCATATGACATATGTATCAATTGCCGTGAGAAATGGCATTGGAAGAGGGATTGCCCCAAACTCCTCTCCAAACAAGGTATCTTTGTGATTGAGGTTAATATGGTTACTACCACTGCCTCTTGGGTATTAGATACCGGCTGTGGAGCTCACATTTGCAATGATTTGCAGGTGCTGAAAAGAAGTAGAAAACTGAGTAGCGGGGATATGATCCTAAAGCTTGGGAATGGCAACGCCATCTCGGCAGAAGCAGTAGGATCCGCCACTCTAGTAGTTAGTGATCGCATTAGTATAGAATTAGAGCAAGTTTATTATGTACCCAGCATGATTAGAAACATCATTTCTATTCCGTTGTTAGACAATAGTGGATATGAGTTTATGATCAATAAAAATTGTTTTTATTTGATGAGGTGTGGAATTGCTCATCTGCTTGGTACGCTTAATAACGGTCTCTATATCTTACAACAAACGAACTTCGTTCTAAACCCTCAACACAAACGTAAAATAGATAATAATGGGAACGCACAATTGTCGCACGCTAGGCTAGGTCACATTTCCCAAGATAGGATGAAGAAATTGGTAGACTTAAAGAACCTAGAGGTAGGGGACTTGAGTGAGCTACCAACTTGCGAATCCTGTCTCAGAGGGAAAATGACCAAAAGCCCTTTGTAGGATAAAGCAGGCTTGCCACAGGTCTGTTGGACTTGGTCCATACAGACGTTTGTGGACCACTAAGGACGTAAGCCCGAGGTGGGTTCTCCTACTTCATAACCTTCACCGATGATCATTCACGGTATGCTTATGTACACCTAATGAGGTACAAGTCTGAAGCTCTTGAGAGGTTTAAAGAATTCAGACTTGAAGTTGGGAACCAAACCGGCTGCAAAATTAAAGTCCTGCGGTCAGACCGAGGCGGAGAGTACCTTAGTACTGAGTTCCTTAATTATCTTAAAGAAAACAGTACAATCTCTGAATGGACACCTCCCGAGATACCACAGTTAAATGGGGTCTCTGAAAGGATAAATCGAACCCTGTTGGACATGGTTCAATCCATGATGAGTTTTACCAAACTGCCCTTGTCCTTTTGGGGCTACGCATTGGAGACTGCGGCCAAGTTGTTAAATTTGGCGCCAACCAGCGTATTAACCCAAACGCCATATGAAATATGGCACGACAAGCCTGCGTCTTACAACTACTTGAAAGTGTGGGATAGCCCCGCATACGTCAAGAGGCTAGTGGGAGACAAGCTAGAATCAAGGTCTAGTTTATGTAGGTTCGTTGGATACCTAAGGAAACTGCAGGTTATTATTTCTATGACCCCTTGGAAGAAAAGGTATTTGTTTCAAGGAACGCAGTGTTCTTGGAACAAGGCTTTCCAGAGGATATCCAACCTGATGAACTAATCCTTGAGGAGTCAAGTGATGGAAACCAGTCATCAGTAGAAGTCACGGATTCCTCAGTTAGAGGATTCAGGATAGATACCCAGAGGGCTGACCAACCTCGAGAAGTTCAGCAAGCTAGGCATGAAGGACGACCCCAGGAAGGGCCAACCTCGGTACCTGAACCGTCGGCTCAAATACAGTCAGCGCCCACAGTCACCACTGACGTTCCCGTTCTCCGTAGGTCAACTAGAGAGTCACGACCTCCATTAAGATACGGCTTTCTAAACACGACCAGTCTATTAGACAAGGACCCTAAGACATACGGGGAAGCGATGTCTGACATCGACTCCGAGAGATGGCTTGAGGCCATGAAAACCGAAATGGACTCCATGAATGAGAACCAAGTCTGGACACTTATAGACCCACCCAAAGGGGTTAAGCCAGTTGGCTGTAAATGGGTCTATAAGCTCAAACTTGGCATTGATAGAGAGGTCACAACCTTCAAGGCTAGGCTAGTAGCAAAAGGGTACACTCAATGACCGAGGTCGATTTTGAGGACACCTACTAGCCAGTAGCCATGGCTAAGTCCACTCAGATCCTGCTTGCCATAGCAGCATGGTATGAATATGAGATATTGCAGATGGACGTGAAAACGGCTTTCCTCAATGGTTTCATTGAGGAAGAGATCTAAATGGATCAGCCGGAGGGTTTCACGGTCGCCGGAGAAGAACAGAAGGTCTATCGTCTCCAAAAGTCCATCTATGGCCTCAAACAAGCATCCCGAAGTTGGAACATTCGCTTTGACGAAGTCATACGGGGCTATGATTTCATCAAAAACGAATCCGATCCTTGTGTATACAAGAAGGTCAGTGAGAGCTCTATAGTGTTCCTAGTGCTTTATGTGAATGACATTCTACTCATAGGAAATGACGTTAGAATGTTGGGTGACACAAAAGCATGGTTATCAACTGAGTTTTCCATGAAGGATTTGGGTGAAGCCTTCTACATTCTTGGCATCCAGATTGTCAGGGACAGATCTAAAAGAATGTTAGGACTAACCCAAAACTCGTATATGGAGAAAGTTTTGAAAAGGTTTTGAATGGACAACTCCAAACAAGGATTCCTTCCCATTAGGCATGGGATCAAGTTGTCCAAGAAACAGTCTCTGCAGACTGATGAGGAACTTGAAAAGATGAAAATCGTTCCCTATGCTTCTGCCGTAGGAAACATCCAATATGCAGTCCACTGCACAAGACCTGATATTGCTTACGCTTTGAGTGTAACAAGCAGATATCAGTCCTGTGCAGGAGAGGCATATTGGAATGCAGTCAAGGGCATCCTTAAGTACTTTAAGAGGACTAAGGAAATGTTCCTAGTCTATGGAAATGGAAAATTGATCCTGGAAGGCTTTAGCGATGCTAGCTTCCAGGCAGACGATGATGATGCCAAGTCTCAATCAGGCTATGTATTCAGGCTCAATGGAGGAGTGGTAGCATGGAAAAGTTCCAAGCAAGCAACCACTGCTGATTCCACCACTGAGGCCGAATACATAGCAGCTTCAGAAGCTGCCAAAGAAGCAGTTTGGATGAGAAACTACATCCAAGAGTTGGGTGTGGTGCCTAGCATCGCCAAGCCCGTTGTCATCTTTTGTGATAACAATGGAGCTATAGCGCAAGCAAAGGAACCGAGATCTCATCACTGGTCCAAACACATTCTTAGACATTACCACCTTCTAAGAGAAATGGTGGGAAGAGGTGACGTTCGGATGGACCGAGTCAACTCAGCAGACAACACAGCAGATCCGTTGACAAAGCCTATCTTGTAGAGCACTCATACGCAACATCATGAGAAGATGGGGATTAGGCATATGGGCGATTGGCTCTAAAGGTCAAGTGGGAGATTGTTAGAATAGGTGACCATGTAGCCAATCTTGTTAGGCGAATTGTAACCTATGTCTGAACAATTTCGAAATTTTAATAAAACCTTGATGAATAAGAAAGTGAGAATTCATTTGGCGCATACTTTGTTTGTGTTCACTTTATCTGCTTTATAACTGTTCGCTACATAAACAAAGCCCAAAGACTGAAATCACATTTCGGGGACTGGGACTATGCTTGGAGGTAGGTCCATGAAATCAGTTCCGCCGAATCAGTTTGGAAATCTCCAAGTCAAGGAATCTCGAAAATGGGTACTGAGATTCCACTTGCGACTTGCACTAAGCATCTGCTGTCGTATTTTATCGACTGGTGATGAGGTTCGTCTAAGCAGTGTTAGTGGGTCAGCCTGCCGGGGAGCGGCTGACTGAGGTGACTCGCTGGAACCGTCTTACGGAGGACCTTGAGTAGGGTCGGCTAGGTATAACGTGAGTTCCCGGTTCCAAGGGTATAGGTCAAGTCCTTTGACTTGAGGAATTGCTGAGTTTACCTGTGCATCGAGACTGTATCTTAGGTATGGTGAGAGATTGCCAAATGCACTTGAGTAGTCATAAGCCATATCTAGTGCAGCTACGGTGTACAACGTGACAGTAGTTTCCAAGAAAGGATCTGTCTCTTTTCAAAAGGTTGACAATAAAGTCTCACAATACTCTGTGTCTCGTCCCTAAAATCTGTGGCGACAGTAACTGAACAGAAGGAAAGGATTCCCTGCGGCGTTTGGTAAAGGACAGACCGACACTTAGGTCCAAGATGGGTACCTACATATTCGTGTCCTAGACCCTAAGTGGTGAGACCGTAGACGGAAGGATAGATGTACTGTAGAGCCTAAATGTTCATCCCCACGTATATTCACCTAGTCTCTAGTGCCATGAACCGTTGCTAGACAGCCACCCATGGCGACGGGCTGATTCTGGGAATCCAACCAAGTCTAGCTGAAGGTGAACCTACAGAGTCACACACAATCCGCACACATGACGTATTTAATTTGGAATTTAATTCCTTTTATTAGATAAAAGGAATTTATCTAATAAATTAGATTTGTTGGAAATTAATTTATATTTTATATATTTATTTATTGCCTCTTGCATTATTTAAATGAGATTGAAATATTTCCCTAAATTAATCAATGGTTGAGATTAAAGAGAGGAATGAATGGCTAGGATTGGTTTAACCAAGAAGCTAGTAGTGAAAGCCTGTGATAGGCGTGTGTTTCGTCCCGGGAAATAGCGCGAATGCGGAAGCGCGGTATAAATTTAATTTACAGAATTTAAACATGCTTCATATGTAAAATAAAAAACACGTTCAAGGGGTGTACCTTTGAAATTCTCAAGTGTTCGGTGTATCTCATGAATTAAAATAAATCATGCATAGCAATCATGGAGGCCATATGATTTGTAAAATAGAAAGAAAACGAAAAACGTAAATAGAGATTTACCGGTTCGTCGTTTTCCTCTTCTAACCGGTACTCGCGTTGTTCCCCGATTTGCACCAAGACCTCGTATATGAGATCCTCCAAATTGTGACACGCAATCCGCCCACTTATCTTACACGTCGTGCTAGCGAACGAACAAGTATATTGGAGAGGACGGATCAATCACACGTTATTAGTTAACGGGATTAATCCTCCTTTTGTTCAATTGTTAACACAAAAGAACAAGGAATAATTCTTGGAGAGAGGGAGGAGAGAGGCGGACGAGAGAGAGGAGAGGGGCACACGATTTCTAGTGTGTGTGTGTGTGTTGAAGATTCATCATCTCTCTTATGGTGAAGGACTAGGAGTATTTATAGAGGAGGAGTTTAATCCTCTTCAAACTCCAACTCTTAAGAAGACTAATTTGATTAGGATTTTGACCTAGTCATCCATCTCTCCTTTTAATCACAATCATTAATTTAATTTAATGGAATATTTAAAACCTATTTAAATATTCCAAAAGGCAACAAATAAATATATTAAATATAAATATTTATTCTAGGCCCATTAAATTAATTTTCCAATAAATCTAATTTATTAGATTAATCCCTTTTATCTAATAAAAAGAATTAATTCTTTCCAAGAAAATAAAGGACCCGATGAAATCCAATTTAATCATTCCATTTCTCCAAATATTTAATTCTAAATTAAATACTTAATGTGTGCGGATTGTGTGTGACTCTTTAGGTTCACCTTTCAGCTAGACTTGGTCGGATTCCTAGAATCCGCCCGTTACCATGGGTGGCCATCTAGCAACGGTCCATGGCACTAGAGACTAGGTGAATATTCGGGGATGAACATTTAGGCTCTAACAGTACACTTGTCCTTCCGTCTATGGTCTCACCACTTAGGGTCTAGGGCACGGAAAATGCAGGTACCCATTTTGGACCTAAGTGTCGGTCTGTCCTTTACTAAACGCTGCAAGGGAAACCTTCCCTTCTGTTCAGTTACTGTGGCCACAGATTTTAGGGACAAGACACAGAGCATATGTGAGACTCAACTGTCAATGCCTTTTGACAGGAGACAAATCCTTTCTTGGAAACTACTGTCACTATGTATACTGGAGCTGCACTAGACATGGCTTATGACTACTCAAGTGTTTCTTGGCAATCCCTCACCATATCTAAGATACAGCCCTGATACACAGGTAAACTCAACAATTCCTCAAGTCAAAGGACTTGACCTGTACTGTTGGAACCGGGAACACACGTCACACCTAGCCAACCCTACTCAAGGTCCTCCGTAAGACGGTTCCCACGAGTCACCTCAGTCAGCTGCTCCCTAGCAGGCTAACCCACTAACACTGCTTAGATGACCTTCGTTACCCGTCGATGAAATACGACAGCAGATGCTTAGTGCAAGTCTCAATTTTCGAGATTCCTTAACTTGGAGATTTCCGGACTGATTCGGCGGGACTGATTTCATGGACCTACCTCCAAGCGTAGTCCCAGTCCCCGAAATACGTTTTCAGTCCTTGGGCTTTGTTTGCATAGTGAACAGATATATTATAAAGCAGATAAAGTGATCACAAACAAAGTAATGCCAAATGAATATCACTTTTATACATTAATAATTTATCAAATCCTTTAAAATTGTCTAGACATAGGTTACATTTTGCCTGCCAAGATTGGCTACATGGTCACCTATTCTAACAATCTCCCACTTGACCCTAAAGCCAATCGCCCATATGTCTAATCCCCATCTTCTCAAGATGTTGCGTATGAGCGCTCTGCGACATAGGCTTTGTCAGCGGATCTGTTGTGTTGTCTGCTGAGTTGACTCGGTCCATCCGAACATCACCTCTTCCTACCATTTCTCTTATAAGATGGTAGCATCTAAGAATGTGTTTGGAACGGTGATGAGATCTCGGTTCCTTTGCTTGCGCTATTGCACCGTTGTTATCACAAATGATGACAACGGGCTCGGCGATGCTAGGCACCACACCCAACTTTTGGATGTAGTTTCTCATCCAAACCGCTTCCTTGGCAGCTTCTGAAGCTGCTATGTATTCGGCCTCAGTGGTGGAGTCAGCAGTGGTTGTTTGCTTGAAACTTTTCCAAGCTACTACTCCTCCATTGAGCCTGAATACATAACCTAATTGAGACTTAGCATCATCGTCATCAGACAGGAAACTAGCGTCGCTAAAGCCTTCCAGGATCAGTTATCCATTACCATAGACTAAGAATATTTCCTTAATCCTCCTCAGGTACTTAAGGATGCCCTTAACAGCATTCCAATGTGCCTCTCCTGCACAAGATTGATATTTGCTTGTTACGCTCAAAGCGTAAGCAATGTCAGGCCTGGTGCAGTGGACCGCATATTGGATGTTACCTACGGCAGAAGCATAGGGGATGACTTTCATCCTTTCAAGTTCCTCATCAGTCTGCGGGGACTGTTTCTTGGATAACTTGATCCCATGCCTCATGGAAAGGAATCCTCGTTTGGAGTTGTCCATCCGATATCTCTTTAGGACTTTCTCCATATACGAGTTTTGGGTGAGCCCGAACATCCTTTTAGATATGTCCCTGACAATCTAGATGCCTAGGATGTAGGAGGATTCACCCAAATCCTTCATGAAAAACTGGGTTGATAACCATGCTTTTGTGTCACGCAACATTCTAACCAGGATATATACACATAATTTGCCAGAATTTTCAGAAACTCATAAGAAAATATGTTCAAAATTATAGAATTTTTTTCAATAAATAATAAATTTACGAAAATTTCTTCAAATCGACCTTCTGAAAAAATTTTGACATTTTTTGGAAAATATTTTAAAATTTACAGAACTTATTTCTTACAGAAACAGAATTTACAGAAATTATTTTTTTCTGAAAAATGCAGAAAATTACATAAATTTTCCAGGAAACATTTAAAATTTCAGAAAAATAACAGAAATTACATCAAATTTTTTTTTTCAGAAAAATGCAGAAAATACTGAAAAGTTTTAGAAAATATTTAAAAATAATAGAAAACAATAAAACATAATAATAAAAATCCAAAAAAATATTCAGAAATTTACCAACAATTTTCCAACAATAATTCACAAAATTACCACCAACATTCCAAAAATTAGCAACAACACTCCAACAATTAACAAATTAATGGTACAAATATTTAACATACTAATTTACCAGAATTATCAATGATTACACAAATTAACGACCATAATTTAACAAAATTATGAACGATTACATAAATTAACAACACTAATTTAACAAAATTATCAAAAAAAATTGCACAAAATTACCAACAATAATGCACCAATACTTAACAAAATTGCACAACATGAAAAAAAAATTGCATCTAAATAAGTCTTGCCCACCTACCTCGATGGTAAATGGCGGCGGGAAGGGCAGTGGTGGTGGCGGGTAGTGACGGCGGTGGTGGAGAGAGATAGCAGTGGTGGTGGAGGCGGATGGGCGAGGGACAGTAGAGAGAGAGAGAGAGAGAGAGAGAGAGAGAGAGAGAGAGCAGATGCGGTGGCGGAGGCAGCAGGCGGTAGTAGTGGTGGAGGAGGAGGCGGCAAATGGTGGTACTGTGGCGGGCAGAGAGAGCTAGAGAGAGCGAGAGACAGAGACAGAGAGAGTACAAAGAGAGAGTGAGGTGAAAAGTGAGAAAAAATCAATTAAGGGGCCAATTTATATTACATTGTTGGAACGGTCATAATTTGATAGAACTGTTCCAACACCCGGTCCAATGGTCTACAAACGACGCCATTTTGGGTTTAATACAATGTTGTTTTAATATTTTCTACTGATATTGGAACTCATAGGAACAGTCATTTAATAGTTTAATCGTTCCCAATACCGTTCTTACCAAGTGAAACGGCATCGTTTAAAGAACTGTATGTTATAACGTTCTTATAATGTTGACCGACCGTTCCTATCTGTATAGCAAATAAAATCTTATTTACCTAGAAAATAAATAAAAATTAAGAAAAATACATTCCGATCACGTGTACGGGAAAAGAAAGGTATAAAATGTGCCTTTAAAGAGTTTGAAAACATAAAATAGTTTTCAAAGTTTAGACACATGTCAACAATATGAAGTATATTTATATATTTAAGTTTGTTAGTATTTCATAGATGTAACTAGCATCTTGTATTATTGTACTGCATCACCTAATCAGACCGTCCAAATTCCAATCAGACCGTTAGATATGATATAGCACACGAAATAATACATTATATGTAGTTTTGAAAAATTTTGATTTGCGGATATTGAGATATCAGTTTCGGTCAGTATTCGTCATCATAAAAGCCATTGCATCCTTCAATCCAGGCATCAGATTGAAAATAAAACTGTTAGATATGAAATCTTATTCATAATCTTGGATGTGTTTAAAAATGGTGTCGATCTGGCTCACGGATGTTGAGATATCGTGACAATTAGGTAAACTACACATTATAGTAAGACAATTTGGAGCGGCTGTATATTACATGCGGAACGGTTTATTGTAATAATAACTTAGGAACGGTTAGTGGTTATATATAGGAATGGTCTGAACCAATTTATATTAGGAATAGTTGGATATAAAATGAACGCTCCAAAATTGGATTTTCCCACCATTTTTCCATTGGGCGCTAAAACAAAAATTTGGACCTACAGCTGAAACGGTCACTCAATTATTCTGACCGTTCCTAATTCAATTTTCTCACCTATTTTTCAGTGGGCGCCTAATTAAAAAATTGTACCTGTAATAGGAACGGTCATGGGAATATTTTGACCATTCCTAGTTTCAAACTTCCCACATTTTTTTTTTCATTTGGCACCTATTTGAAAAAATTGTACCTCTAATAGGAACGATCATGATATATAATGAATATTCCAATTTTTTAAATTTAATCTGTTTTATTAAAATATAAAATAATTAACACAATGTTTAAACTAATGTATATAAAAAAATTAATACACCGTTCCAAAGTTATATTATTTTATACAAAAATAATATAACTTTGGAACTACGCACTGAACGCTCAATAAGTCTCTTCCTCGGTCTCAGCCTCGTCAAAGCTATCTTCGTCATCTTGATCATCGGATTCACCATTTGGCGAGCGGGATGTACCCGCTCCATGTTGTGACATGGACAGATCAACAACCATCTGTACTCCCGCTGGGTCATGAAGTTCATACATTTGGTTGTCTGTACCAACATCTGGAGTAGGTATGACTTCATCCATCTGATAGGCGACCTCGGTCCATCGCGAGTCATTGATTACCCCTCGAGCCTTGATTTTGCAAACAGCTTTCCAGTCGACTTTGTCTCTCTTCATGCTCGGGTAATCCGCGTAGTAGACTTGTACTGCTTGTTGCGCTAGTATGAATGGTTCATTCTTTTTGGTAGAGCTTTTTGAAATTAACATCAACGATGAGATAACGAGGTTGTATCTTCATGCCTCTAACCGGATCGACCCAATGACAATTGAACAGTACAATGTGCATGTCAGGAATAAGTGGGTAATCTAACTGAATTATCTCTTCCAGTACTCCATAGAAGTCATAATCTGTGTTTGTATATGATGAGTTTTTGACACAAACACCACAATTCATTGTCGACTTCCCGACATTGTGGCGTTCAGTGTGAAAATTGAAGCCATTCATAAAGTAAGACGGGAACATCGTCACTTCTGCTCTACGGTCCCAATATTGCAACGTTAACAAATCGTCGTATGTGTGATTCAATTCGAGTTTCACCTACAATTCATCATATAAAAATTGAAATAGTTTATAAGAAATTGAGCAAAGAGCCCTAATTTTTAAGAAAGTGACACTTACACGACGCTTGAACCAATCCTTGAATTGAGTTGCCACTAGTTGATCAATTATTGGGTCCTCCGAATGGTGTTGCTCGTACAGTTCATTCAAGAATGACCTGTATCAGGAACAGTGATAATTATAAATATACATGTTCAAACGAAAATAATCAAAGAGATACATATGTATAAACAATGTTTTTATAAAAAACTTCATTTTTATATAAAAAGGTGTTTTACCTCATTTTTCACATAATCCCAAGGACTCAAAGTGAATTATGTTACTCAACGTTAAGCCCAACCCATCGACCAAAAGACCTCCCGCTATCACCCTCCACGACTCGTGAGACAGAGTGATAGTAAGTAATCTACTTGTTCATAGTGATAATACAACTTTTCACTACTTCCAAATCATTCCACCACTCGTGAAACAATGAATTGAAAGGTGATAGCGTCTCTTATTTTGTCACTATGGATGGAAGGTCTGGATTATCAAATCCAATTTGATTTTATCCATCACGGGCTTAATATTTTAACTGGGACACTCCAAGTGAGGGTTTAAACCGTTTGTTTACGCATGACCTCATCACAATGTTTTATTCTTGTTTGTTTGTTTATCATATACAATAAATAAAACCTAGCTTGTCCTTGTTGGATGATCATGAGCCCGTAGTCATCCCATATATTTATTACATAAAGATATCACATATTATATATGCAAATAATATCATGTATATTTATTTAGATCCAATAAGACAAAAGGATTTGATTCCTTATGTTAAATCACATGATGTTTTCCATGGACTGAAATTGAATTTAATTCATGGGCACTTGATTCATAGTGTCAAATTGACTAGGACTTTCCAAGAAATTATCCTAATCATATTAGGAGAATATGTTGAATTTTCCTAATGAAATGGAAAGTGAAAATCCAATTTTCTTTCTCAATTAATATCCATATATAAATTAGGAAAATAATATATATACATATATATTTATTATTATCCTCAAATAAAAAACAGAGTTGAGAATATACAAAAATCGCTATTAAATCCAACAATGTAGGCGGAAAAATCCGACCATGTAGACGGAATGATAAATCCGGCCATGTAGGCAGAAGGTGAAACACAATAGAATCAAATTTCAACAATTGAAATATGCCCAAGAATTAAATTCAATACATCAAGAGATTAACACATAAAATTAAATCGTTAAGCAATTTAATCCGATTAAATCACATCAAACCAAACTAAATGCAATTGACTTGCATGACCGGGCTCTGATACCACTGTTAGCTTCGTATAAGCCCAGAGACGTTAAACGCAGCGGAAATTAAGATTTTAATTGCAAAATAATATTATAATTAGCGATCAAATCGCCCGTCTTGTTGCTATTGCGATGTGGATCTCATGCATAAAAGGATGTCAATGAAATTGTTAAGAGAAACTAACCTTTCTTGCTCTCCGGTTGATGTTGGTTACTTGAATTTTCTCAAGAACAACCTTACCTTAAAATTGGTGGAACGTCAAAACGGAAGCGCCTTTAATTGTTGTTCATGGTAGGAACACAAGTGTCTTCCCTCTAAAATTAGTCCACACGACCTATGATGGAAACACTCTCAAACCTATGCTAGTAGGTATTGGAGGATTATGGTAGATCAACTATTGATCTTTGGAGAAATCAAGGGAATTCTTCTCTTTTGGAGATGAGAAATGAACATAAGACCAAGGCTAAAATGAAAGCTAGACTTTCTAGCTTTGAAAGAGAGAAAGTCTAAGAACTAGAGAGCAAAAGGAAAGCAAGAGTTTTTGTATCTTGGTATGTAAAAATTGGTATATTAATCTCTTGCTTTGTACCCCTTTTTATAGGCATTCCTTTGCACTAGTTACAATGAATGTAGACTAGGCCTTTTGCCTTGCTCTTAGAACACTTTTGTCTTCTTCATAGACAAGTTCTAGCATGACTCATCTTTTCTCCTTTTACAGTTGTCTTCTTTATAGATAAGCTTTAGCATGACTCATATTTTCTTCTTTTACACTTGTCATCTTTATAGACAAGCTTTAGCATGACTCATATTTTCTTCTTCATCTAAAGTTGAAAACAAGTCATGTCTATGTTCAATGTTTCTTGTCTTGTGGGCTTGGGCTAAGGTCTTGGGCTAAGGTCTTGGGCTTTATCTTAAATTTCAATTGGACTAAGTCCAATTTTAATTAATTCCCAACTAATTATTTAGCCCATGATATTTAATTCCTTAATTAATATAAGCCCAAATCAATTAATCAAATTAATTAATTTTCAAGCTCAAATAGATTCATCTTAATTAATCTATCACAAGTCTTACTTAATAAAATTAATGCTTGTGAATTTGGACTCCAAATTAAATTATCATATTATTTAATATTCCCTTCAAATGATTTCATAAATCATTTCAATCAATTAATTTAACTCCTTAAATTAATTGATTTATTCTCCATAATTAATTCTACAAATTAATTCCAATAATTCCATCATGGATTTGTGTGTGACCCTTTAGGTTCACTATTCAGCTAGACTTGGGCCTGTATCATACATACAATTTAATTAGCAACTTACTTGCATTAGATTAATTAGATCTTATCATAATCAATCACCCTCAATTAACTCCTTAATTGGAGGGTACCCGTCATCATGGGTGGCCATCTAGTAATGGTTCATGGCACTAGAGAATAGGTGAATTATTGCATGAACCTGTGAGCTACGCGTACCATGCAGATACAGTCCCTCCGCTACTAACCTCCCGATCAAAGTCTAGGGCATGGAATTAGTTACCGGTTCCCATTATCGACTTTGATGTCTATGTATCAACTCTTCAAGTTATGCTTCCAATTTACCAATATAGGAAAAACCCTTTCTCCTATTTGATCAATAGCCATGGCCATGGGCTTCAAGGAACGCATAATGTAGAGAACATAGGAGGTTCGTTATCATCTCATGATAAGTAACAGATCCTATCTTGGAACTCACCAACCTCCATGCATGCTTCAACTATGTCTGAAACATGACCGTGTAGTGATCCAGGATGAAACTTGAGACCACATTGTACATGATCAAGTCATAGCCGTCCTATGCACAAGGTTACTATGGAACCTCAAGTCTGAGGACTAGTTAGTGCACTATCATAGCCTAGGAGTTCTAGTCATACCGATCATGCCATATAGGGCTTCCATATGACAACTCCTGCGAGTCAATTCAGTGAACTTGATAACTCTTTATCAAGCACCCACTAAACTGCGCAGACGTCATACATCTCTGTCTATGAAACTCGACATTCATCATATGAACGCATCATTTAGTGCAAGTCTTTAAAGAATGGTAGATGCCCTGTCTCGACCGATTCATCGACTTGGAATATTTTAGATCAATCATAGAGGTTGGTTTCATGGTCGCCATCATATGCGCGAGCTAATCCCGTAGCATAATTGATCTAAGGGCTTCAACCAAATGCTCATATAAATATAATGTTAAAAGCATATGATGAAGATGCCCAAAAAATATTTCTTAAATTAACATATTATTGAAAAAGATCGTATAGAATAGTTTACGAAGAGCCAATAAATTGGCTTGACGGTCACCTATTCTAACAGTATAGGATGACGGCTATACTGTCGTCCAATTCTTTTACCTTGTTCACATCTATTGTGGTTGAGCATAGGATCTGGAATACAAGGCTCACATCCGTCAAGGCCCCCCACACGTGCTCGGGAACCATTTCACGAAAGGCAATCAAAATCAACTTTTGCATGAATACATGACGATCATGGCTCTTCATGCCATGCATCCTTAGCTCATTCATGTTGACGCAGCGGGACAAGTTAGATGCATACCCATCAGGAAACCTAAGACAACGAATCCACTCATATATCTTCTTCTGATCATTGGTCAAAGTATATACAGCTTTGGGCATCATATTCGGTCTCCTTTCGTCCACCTCAAGCTCCTGCCGATTACATATGATTTTAGATCCTTCCGTGCTTCAAATTGCCCTTCGTTTTGCTCTTTATGTCCATCAAAGTACTGAATATATTGTCAAACACATTCTTCTCGATGTTCATGACATCAAGATTGGGTCGTATTAGATGCGCCCCACAGTATTCAAGCTCCTAAAAGATGCTTTTTCTTTGTCCACTTATGATCGGCACCGTAGCCTTCCAGTTCACTCAACGGTTATTCGACTGCAACACTAAATGCATTGACACGGGTTCGGATCTAATCTCCAATCAGCCTCGGACGTGCAACCTTCCTCCCCATTCGATTTTTTGTGAAGGCTTTCTTGTTTCTACGATAAGGATGGTCCGGTGGGCGGAAGTGCCTGTGGCAGTCAAAATAGCATGCCTTCCGACCATGCTGTAAATAGAATGCTCGTGTGTCCTCCATACGAACTGGACACGCCATAACACCGGCGGTACTCTTTCTAAACACCATCCCATAGGCGGGAAGGTCGTTCACTGTCCACATCAATGTGGCCCGTATCATGAATGCCTGGTTTATCGTAGTGTTGTGCGTATGTACACCCACATGCCATAAATTCTGCAACTCCTCGATCAACGGCTCCAGAAAAACATCGATAAGATGTTTGGGATTGGATGGGCCAGGGATCACCATCGTTAGGAACATATACTCAGACTTCATGTGCATTCCGGTGGGAGATTGTACGGTGTAAGAATCACGAGAGTAAGTTTTACCATACGGGTCGTGCGGTGCAAACCCATCCGTGCACACCCCTAGTCTAACATTACGGGCCTCAGCTGCAAAATCAGGATACGTCCAGTCGAAATGCTTCCAAGCCTCTACATCGGACGGATGACACAAGAATCCCTCCTCCTTCTGATGGCTGGCATGTTAAGTCACGTGCTCTGCAGTGGTCTCCGACGCATACAACCTCTGTAGAAAGGGGTAAGCGGTAGATACCTAAGAATGGCATACGAGGACTTCTTGCGTCTATGATTTCTGTCCCTGGTGGGCTTGTACCTAGCGTCTCCAAAAACTTGCAATATTCTAGATTAATATCATCCTTCTAGTACAGCATGCAGCCGTATTTACATGCATCAATGTTCTGAACTGGTAAACCCAATTCTCTTATCAATTTCTTCGTACTGTAATAATCGGGGGGGGGAAAGTGTGATTGCGGGGAATTATATGATTAGCCCACTGGCACAAGCGATCATATGTATGCTCAAAAAAACCCCTTCGGCCTTGATATTCACCAAACTAGCAATTGACGCCAATTGAGATTGAATGCAGCAGTTCCATAACTGTTGGTTAGCAGCATGAACTACATAATGAAAACGGCCTGACAACCTAGACACACAATCACAGGACCCCTCACAGTAGTATGTACTAGGACCGACGTCAGAATGACAATACTGAGTACCATCATCAGTCGATCCCTCCTGGTTATAAGAAGACCAGAAAGACGGCCCGGCTGCGCCGAATACCATTCTCTGCACCCAATCCATCTGAGCCGCATTGCGAACTACCCTCATCCTGAACAGTTGGCGTTTGCTACTGCTGCACAGGGGCGCGCGGTCAATGCATCAAAGTATTCCTGTACCCTCTTTGTTAGAATAGGTGACCAGAAAGCCAATAGGTTTGGCGATTTGTAACCTATTATACAACTCGATGTAATTGTAATATTATTATGTGATGAATAAAGTGAGTGTTCGTCACTATTGGTACCTACTTTGTTGTGCTCACTTTACATTTGTTAAAACGGCGTTTAACTTATATCACAACAAAGCCCACAGACCATGGATAACAACTCGTGCAGTTGGGCCACGCATTGGATGGTGGTCATGAAACCAACTGATTAAGAGTTGGGTTTGAAACGTTCCAAGTCGAGGACCTCGAGACAGGGCATCGAGAGTCCTATTGAGACTTGCGTCAAGAGTCGTGTTCATTGGATGAGTGCCGTGTTTCATCAGCGACAGGCGTGGGACGCCTACACGATCTTGATGGGTTGGTCGACTGGGGTCGAGCCGACTGGACTGACTCGCGGGGATCATCATATGGAAGCCTTGGAGGCTTGGTCGGTATGATTGGTTTTCCCCGGTTCCGATAGTACGGGAGTAATCCTCAGACTTGAGGGATCATGGCAATCGCGTGCACAGGACGGCTGTATCTTGGATCTGGCGAGAGGTGATCATTCTGTAAGATGATCATTATAAGCCTTGTCCAGTGCAATCGGAATGTGTAGCGAGGACGGTGGATTCCAAGAAGAGGATCCATCCCCTGTCAGTATCTGACAGAGGTATCTCCTATGCACTCGGAGACACGTTCATGCTGTTTGAAGCTGTGGCCACAGTGGTTGGTCGAACAGGGAATGGTTTCCTGTGTCGACGCAATGAAGCATACGTGGTCTCGAGTATTAAGCATAGATGCCTAGTCAAGGATGGGAACCGACGCTCAATTTCATACCCTAGACTAAGGCCGGGAGACGGTAGACGGAAGGATCGTACCCGTACGGAATCGGCGCCTAAATGTTCACGCCAATTCACCTAGTCTCTAGTGCCATGGACCGTTGCTAGACGGCCACCCATGGTAACGGGCCCTTGTGGGACACGGGCCCAAGTCTAGCTGAGGGTGAACCGAAAGGGTCACACACAAATCACCGAGGAGGTTGAGAGATCGACTTGGAGTCAATCTCGAAGGATAAAATAAGTAATTGAATTAGTTAAGGGAAAGTCCATTGGATGGACGGGCCGATATTGTATCGGGCTTTCATTTAATCGGTAAATTGGATTTTCGATTAAATATGGAAAGTTGAGATGTTGAGACGTTGGATCTTTTAATTGGATTAAAAGATCAACGGGAATAATTTAAGTGGACATTAAATTGGATTTAATATTGGGTTCATCGCAATTGGATTACGATAAAACCCGGTCCGTTAAATTATACCCGAGAGGAGAAATAATTCCTAATTTGGAATAGGAAGAAGTTGGACCTCTTCCCTTAATTAAACATGGCCGACATGCTCCCTTGGAGGAAGCAAAATCAGCCATGTTGCATGCTAGGTGGTATGTTGACTTGTCTCTTTTGGAAAGAGACAAATCAACTCCAATCAAGCTCTTCCCTTTTGGTATGATTTGATCATACCATAAATTTTGGTAGGCTTGATTGAAGAATTGATGGTGATTGATTGGAATGAATCTAGACATCCTTGGATGAACCTAGACACATTCCAATAATCACATTAATTATGTATATATATTAGAATATACAACACCAAGCATAAGTGATTCATTATTCATCTTTTTCTAGGAAAAAGAGAAGACAAAAATCCTCTCCTCTCTCTCAAATTTCGTGCTCCCTCCCTCTCTTACACTTGTGTTCTTCACTTGATTTTGAATCAAGAAGAAGAACAAAGTAAGTTTAAGAGAACACTAATTCATAGTGTTCTTCTCTTAAACTGATTCCTTCTAAACCCGTTCTTTTCTAGCAAGAAGAACGTGTGTTTCTTCCGGTGTGGTGTGGATCACCTTTGGAGAATCCATACGTTTGGATTTCGTGAGCATTCCGGAGAAGGAACAACGCAAGTAGCCGGGAGCATACGCTAAACAATCAAAGGTAACGGTTTATTACGCTTTGATTGATTTCATTTGTATATGTATGCCCTATGTGTTTAAATATATGTTTTAATATTTACACATCCTACATCGAACGCCCGGTTGAGCACCCAAGGGTACACCCCCTGGGATTGGCGTATTTTGAATTTGATTTAAATTTACTCATTTTCTCGCCTTTTCTCGCTTCCGCTCGCGCTCCCGGGCGGATCCGCTTGTCCTTCAAGTGGTATCAGAGCCCGGTTCGATGTAAGGGGCATAGATCTAAGTGTTTGGCATGATCTACTTGCTTTTAAATGGCTTTATTGGCATGTTAGATTACATAAATATATGAATAATATGATGATTCAATTGTTTGGATTTAATGGACTTTTGGCATGCTTAATTTTGGTAGATTGGATCTAAAATTACATGCTTATTTTCAGAATAATATTAATGTTATTGTGCTGAAACAGTTTTGGAAAAACAAAAAAAAAAAAAAATTTGGTCGGGCCGGCAGGGGCCGCGCGCAGGCGGGCGCCTGCGCGCGCACTGTGCGCAGCCGGCCGCTGCTGGCCGAGGGCCAGCGCGCGGCCGGCCAGCACAACGGCTGGGCCGTGTTGTGCCGTTTTTCGACTTTTTCCGGAAAATTCGATTTTCTGTATTTTCTGCACAATATTCTGAAAATATATTAATTTTGCATTTTTGATTTTGGGATAATTGGATTATTCCTTGAATTAAATTTGCTTAATTATTTTGGGATTAATACATGCATTGGATGCATTGTTTAAAATGTCCATTAAATTTAAAATTTGAATTTTGCATATTATTTGTATATTTATGCTTTTGTGATGTTGGACATCACTTGGGTATTTGGAATATCCATTGGTTATTTATGCATGATTATTTGGAATAATTATGTTATGTGAGTTGATGGAATCAACATGGGATTATCACAAAGCCCTAGACCTTGTGTATGGATGAATGAATGTGTATTTATTTTCTGTTGGGTGGGGCCTGCGTGCCTCTTGTTTTTGGGACTATCATCTCCCGTATTTTCAGCCTCATGATGTTAAGGCTTGTTTTCTTTATTACCGATGTATTACTTTCAGTTGTAATGAGAGTAGATAGGATTGGTAAGGTTTCAATTTTAACAAGCAATTGGAGTCGGAGACCCCAAGGAGGAGCATCAAGGCGTGAAACAAGAGCACTGCAAGGCCCATTGGAATGACAATGGGTTTATTATTATTGTAATAATTTAGGACCACCCTAGACAGACCATAGACTCACTGCGGGCTCAGTGGGTCGCATAGGTTGGGCTTGTGATCATCCTAAACAGGGGTATGCTATGTTTTCTGCATGCGGCGTATTTATTTATCGCTTTAAATATTGGATATTTATGCATGCTAAAACACCATAATGTGATGAGGTCTCGGTCACACTCAAACTCTCATTTGGTTGGACCAAATTAAATATTAGGCCCAAAACGGACTTGGATCAAAATGGCATTTTGATCTGTCCGAGCCTTCCATCCACAGCAATGTGGTGAGGAAGCTACCACTACCCAAGTGTGGTCTCACGAGTCGTGGCACACTTGGAATAGGGGAAAGCTGCACTATTGTTGTGAACAAAAAGACTGCGCTCGCTGTTTCCCTGTCTCACGAGTCGTGGGGGGCGACAGTTTTGAGGCATGATTTGGTTGATGGGTCGGGCCCAACACTGAGTAACATGGTTCGCTTGGAGTCCTCGGGACCATGTGAATAGGTGAGGCAAAATATCTTGGGAATCTCATTGGATGAGAATGATATTGGATATCTCCCACAAGGTCTTCTTCATGTGAATCGTAAAAGCGGGGGCATGGAGATTACGCTTGTGGATCCCAAGCCCACTAGGAAATAGTTTCCCGAAACTCCGCTTGAGAGTGGCGGACTTTCGTATAAATAGTGGGAGGGTTAAATACTAAAAGACCAAGTCTTCAACTTGAACAATAATATTACCATCATCTGCTAATTTCTGCTTTACATTTTCATTAATGTTGATATGTCTAAGAACCCGTTAACCATGATTCTTGAGACTAACAAATTCAACGGAACGAACTACTCGGAATGGCTGAGAAACCTGAGGATTGTCCTCGGTTTCGAGAACCAAGGCTACGTCTTGGATGAGCCGCCACCGAACAACTTACCGGAGGGGTCCACGCCTGAAGAACGTTTGATGTTCGAGAAATGGCATAAGGACAACCGGAAAGTACGCAGTATCATACTGGCTTCGATGTCTAACGACATCCAGAAGCAGTATGAGAGGCTGGACAACGTCTCCGCCATAATGCTCCGCATGAACGAGGTTTATGCGGTTCCGGATAGGCATATTAGATATGCCGCCACAAAAGCATTCTTTGGCACCAAGCTCGCTGAAGGAGCGTCTGTACAGAGTCATGGGGTCAAGATGCTCTCCCTAGTGGAGAAACTCGAGGACCTTAAAGCTGGGCTTAACAATGACACGTACATTGACGTGATCCTCCAGTCGCTTCCTCCATCCTATGACCCGTTTGTTGTAAACTACAACATGAACGGACTTGAGAAGTCTATTCATGAGTTGATCAACATCCTGGTCCAATACGAGGCAACGACCCACAAGTCGGCGCCGACGGTATTGATAGGAGAGGCTTCGACCTCCAAGGCGAATGGCAAGAGGGTCGGACGCTGGAAGAGGAAGAAGGGCAAAGGGAAGACGGTTATGGCCCCTGCTCGCGGCTCCAGGCGTCCCTGTTACTCCTGTTGGACCGAGCAAAGGGAAAGAGAAGGCCCGTGGTTCTCAGCGGTCCAAGGCAAATGATGTCTGCATGCATTGCCAAGGGAAAGGGCATTGGAAGAGGGAGTGCCCACAACTCCTCTCCAACCCAGGTGTGTTTGTGGTTGAAGTTAATATGATTACTAATTCTGCTTCATGGGTATTGGATACCGGGTGTGGTGCTCATATTTGCAATGATTTGCAGGCACTACAAAGAACCAGAAGGCTATCCAAGGATGAGATGATCCTAAGGCTAGGCGATGGCAAGGCCGTTGCTGCGGAGGCCGTAGCATCACTAGAGTTAGCCATTAGTAGTCATGTTAGGATTGTACTGAATGACTGTTTCTATGTACCTAGCATGATTAAAAATATTGTTTCCATCCCGGTCCTTGATAAGGAGGGATGTGAATTTAACATCAATAAAAATGGTTTTTTCATTATCAAAGATGGTATTTCTCATTTGCTTGGTACATTGGTCAACGGTCTATACATACTTCAACAGTCTAATTGGATTATGACTGCAGAACACAAACGAAAAACATGATGATCATAATAAGCACAGATATGGCATGCGAGGTTAGGTCATATCTCTAAAGATAGGATAAGAAGGTTGGGGGACTCAAAGAGTCTAGAAATAGACGATTTGGACAACCTACCAACCTGCGAATCCTGTCTAAAGGGAAAGATGACCAAGAAACCCTTTGTTGGACAAAGTACGCTAGCCAGTTGTCTGTTGGATTTGATCCATACAGATGTCTGTGGTCCACTAAATACTCAGGCAAGAGGTGGGTACTCGTACTTCATAACCTTTACCGATGATCACTCACGGTATGATTATGTTTACCTGATGAGGTACAAGTCTGAAGCCTTTGGAAGGTTTAAGGAATACAGACTTCAAGTAGAGAACCAAACCGGTCGAAAGATCAAAAGCCCTTCGGTCGGACCAAGGTGGAGAGTATTTGAGTGGTGAGTTTACTGATTATCTAAAAGATAATGGGATTCTCTCAGTGGACCCCTCCTGGAACACCGCAGCTTAATGGTGTGTCTGAAAGGAGGAATCGGACCTTGTTGGACATGGTCCGATCCATGATGAGTTTTACCGAACTACCCCCTTTCCTTCTGGGAATACGCTCTTGAGACGGCGGCCAAAGTTTTGAACTTGGCGCCATCTAAAAGGGTATCCCAGACGCCATATGAGATATGGCATGGCAAGCCTGCCTCCTACAAATACTTGAAAGTGTGGGGTTGCCCCGCATATGTCAAGAGATTAGTGGGAGATAAACTGGACTCGAGGTCTAGTTTATGCAGGTTTATCGGCTATCCGAAAGAAACTGCGGGGTATTATTTCTATGATCCCTCCGAGCAAAAGGTTTTTGTCTCGCAAAATGCAGTGTTCTTTGAAAAAGGTTTTCCATCGGATAGTCGACGCGATGAGGTACTCCTTGAGGAATCAAGTGAGGTACCCCATGAGGCGGCAGTGACATCTGAGCCAGTGGTTCCCACTGATATTGTTCCAGTCCTCCGTAGGTCGGCCAAAGTATCCCATGCACCTGATAGGTATGGATTTCTGGGCCTGAGCGGTCAGTTGGATAATGATCCAAAGACATACGGAGAAGCGATGTCGGACATCGATTCGGACAAGTGGCTTGAGGCCATGAAATCCGAGATGGACTCGATGGGTACAAACAAAGTTTGGACCCTAGTAGATCCACCCAAAGGGGTTAAACCCGTAGGGTGTAAATGGGTCTACAAACGTAAGCTTGGAGCTGACGGGGAGGTTACAACCTTCAAGGCCAGGCTTGTGGCGAAAGGTTACACTCAACGACCCGGGGTCGATTTTGAGGAAACCTACTCGCCCGTAGCAATGGCCAAGTCCATTCGGATACTGCTTGCCATAGCAGCATGGTATGACTATGAAATATGGCAGATGGACGTGAAAACGGCTTTCCTCAACGGTTTCGTAGAGGAAGAGATCTATATGGATCAGCCGGAGGGTTTCACAACTGTTGGAGAAGAGCAGAAGGTCTGCCGTCTCCAAAGGTCCATCTATGGCCTCAAACAAGCTTCCCGAAGCTGTAACATACGTTTTGATGAAGTCATACGGGGATATGATTTCATCAAGAACGAGTCCGATCCTTGTGTATACAAGAAGATCAGTGGGAGCTCAGTTGCGTTTCTGGTGCTTTACGTGGATGACATCTTGCTCATTGGAATGATGCTAAGATGTTGGGTACCACTAAAGCTTGGTTGTCAACGCAATTCAGCATGAAGGATATGGGCGAGGCATCCTACATCCTTGGCATCAAGATCTACAGGGATAGATCTAGAAGGATGTTAGGAATGGCCCAGTCCTCGTACATTGAGAAAGTCTTGAAGAGATTCAAGATGGAGAACTCAAAACGAGGATTCCTTCCTATGAGGCATGGAATTAAGTTATCCAAGAAGCAGTCTCCTAAGACTGATGAGGAGTTTAAACGGATGTTGGACATCCCCTATGCTTCAGCCGTAGGCAGCATACAGTATGCTGTTCAGTGCACTAGGCCTGATGTGGCTTTCGCTTTGAGCGTAACTAGCCGATATTAGTCGTGTGCCGGGGAGGCACACTGGAGTGCAGTCAAGACTATCCTGAAGTACCTGAAAAGGACTAAGGACATGTTCTTGATCTACGGCAGTGGAGAGTTGATACTGGAAGGCTATAGCGACGCTAGCTTCCAGTCGGATGACGATGATGCCAAGTCTCAGTCTGGTTATGTATTCAAACTTAATGGTGGCGTGGTTGCTTGGAAGAGTTCCAAGCAGGCTACCACGGCGGACTCCACCACAGAGTCTGAATACATAGCAGCTTCGGAAGCTGCTAAGGAGGCGGTTTGGATGAAGAGCTATATCCAAGAGTTGGGTGTAGTACCTAGCATCGCTGAGCCAGTGGTTATCTTCTGCGATAACAGCGAGGCCATAGCGCAAGCAAAGGAACCGAGATCTCATCACCGATCCAAGCATATTCTTAGACGCTACCATCTGCTCAGAGAGATGGTTGGCAGGGGTGACGTTCGGATGGACCGAGTCAGCTCCGCAGAAAACATAGCAGATCCACTTACTAAGCCCGTGTCGCAAGTTGCCCATACTCAGCATCTGGATAAGATGGGTTTTGAGGTCTATGGGTGATTGGCTTTAGGTCAAGTGGGAGATTGTTAGAATAGGTGACCAGAAAGCCAATAGGTTTGGTGATTTGTAACCTATTATACAACTCGATGTAATTGTAATATTATCATGTGATGAATAAAGTGAGTGTTCGTCACTATTGGTACCTACTTTGTTGTGCTCACTTTACATTTGTTAAAACGGCTTTTAACTTATATCACAACAAAGCCCACAGGACCATGGATAACAACTCGTGCAGTTGGCCCACGCATTGGATAGGTTGTCGAAGCCGTCAAATATAAAAACTGATTTTGAACTGTAGTAGTCGTGGAACCAGGTCGAATCCCAAGGGAACTATCGATTAATTTCTCGATCTAGTTGTAGTTACCAAAAAGGGGGATATGAATTGAGTACTAATTATGAATGAACTAAATTAACAAAAGCAAGAATAAATAACTGAGATGAGATTATAGATGAAAAAGTTCAATTCAAGGGGGTTTCGTCTCACCAATCGTTATGTCTATCATAGATCACTAAGGGTTAATTCCATAACCAAGCATTCAACTCTAGAATTCATTAGGATAGCCGTAACAAATTACCGTTTTCCTATCGTAGTGGATTTGACTCAAGCATCTAAATCCAAACTTATTATATCAAGACTGGGCACGATAGCGTTCCATATCGCATCAATAATAGCATTTACATCAATGAAAACAGTTGAACCTAGATCAAATAACTGAGATAGCTGCAATTATCTAACCAAGTTTTCTCGTCCCCACAAATAAATCATGCAAAGCATATAATAAATTTGCTCGCTACTCATACCACTTATTCATGAAAATTATGGATCACTGAACTCATGGATTGCAATAGAATAATTAATATCGAATCGAATTGTCAGATCTATCAATAATAATCATTCCGTTCATAGTAAATCAAGATGAGAATTACTTGGCGAAATCAAATACATTCAAGACCTCAAAACATAACAATAGGGTTTAAGGTTTCCCTTGAATTGTAATAGAAAATTAGCTACTAAACATGTTCATGGCAAAACAAAACATTCTAAACGAAAGCATGAATTTAGAGAAAGAGAGAAAACAAATATGATCCAAGGATGATTTTTCTCTGCGTTCTAGTCTCCCTTTTATAATTGAGAGTCCTTTTCCTACGCAACTTCAGAGTTCTCTTTTCGTGCCAACTCTAGAGTCCTCTTTTTGTGCCAACTTCAGAGTCCTCTTCTAAAACCGCGCAGACTTGGATGTTGGTTAAGGCGTGATCACGCTTTAGTGGTTGTTCAAGTCTGCTCATTCAAAACTCTTCTTCTCTTCCCTCGCAGACTCGGGTTTCGGATAGGGTGTGATCACGCCCTAATGGTTGTTCAAGTCTGCTCATTACTATTTTGTACCTGATCACTTTTCTGTCTTTATTTGGGGTTTTTTAACTCCTTTTCTTCACAACGGGTTAATCTCGATCTTTCATTCAAAACTACATAACTCGATTAAAAATGTGAAGGAAAACTTTAAAAACCAATCGAGTTAAGCATGCATATGAGAGATGAAATGCACCCTATCAAATTCCCCCACACCAAAATCATGCTTGTCCTCAAGCATCTCTTGATTCAAAAAGCATGGATTATCCAAATAGCCATACCCAAATTTCCCTTTATGTTAGTCAAGTGTATCCCTTAATCAACATGTCTTCACAGTTTAAGAAGAGATAGCAATATTGAGAATAAACACTAATGGCATTAGTACAACAAGCACGTATCCCATTGACTTTATCAAACGTAAACGAAACAAGTCTCAACACTCCTCACTAGGATGTCTCTCAAATAACTCAAGAAGTGTTTCAGAAATTTTTGTCACACTCAAATCAAGACATTAGAGTGCCATTGCCATAGGCTTGCTTGTGAATCAAATCTCCACCACTGCAAAATGCTTATCAGTGCATAAATCAAAGGGTCTTAACATGGTTGTAACGGGGCTAGGGTCAAGGTGTGTCAAGAGAGGTCAAATTGTGGCTCATGAATTCAAAAGGATGATGTCAACTTAGTTGCTTGTATTCCCAGCTCATTGCTTTTTTTTTTCTTCCACACCCAAGTGTTTGAGGCAACGCACACTTTCGAACATGGTTTTTTTTTTTTTTTTTTCCAGTTTCATTCACCTCTTTGAATCTTTTCCTCTTTTTCTTGTTTTTTTTTTTTCTCATTCATCATTCATCATTCATCAAAGACTCGTTCATTCATCAAAGTCTTTGATTCTCTGGTTTTTTTTTTTCTTTCTCTCTTTGTTTTTTTTTTTTCCATTGCATCCCTTTACATTTTTTTCTTGGGTCTAGCAACATGTCTCCCATATGCCCCCTTGAACCACTTCTCTAGCTCTTTTTCTCATCGACTCACAAGCAAACATATTAACATCATCCCCTTGAAAGGGTTCAAAAATCTCTGCAGGCAATAACCAAGAAAAGGATAATCGGTTGAAAATGCGGTTTAACCAAGAAAATAGAGCCCAAGGCTCAAATAAGTTTTCTAAGGGTGAGTTTCTGGCAGGCTCTTTTCAAGGTTAATTGGCTATTCCTAAGTGCCCTTATCACTTTCATACACCAATATGCAAAAATGTGACCTCGAAATGTATTACACAAGCAAGTTCTAGAATGCACACACTAAGTCCGATGCCCTCAATTGAAAAAAATATACGAGCACTATTTGAATGCAAGTGCTTTGGCTCAAAAGCTCACATAAAGGGTTTTGGTGTTGATTCTTGAACGTTGTTCGTCTAATGCAATCAATGGGACATCTTTCACACACAATGTGTGTGTGTTTTTTTTATTGTCACTAGAGTTTGTTCCGCCTACTAATCTCAACGTAAACCACAAATTCCTATTGGCTTCAGGGACAATACAAAAACAACATGCAAGGAATTAAGTTCAAGTTACAGGACAATCCACGCATTTCGTTTCAAGATCAACTCATCTTAAACACAAATTACGGTGTTCATGACATATAATCAGTCCCAAAACAAAAATTTCACCCAAAAATTTCACTCCACAAAAATCAATCCCCAACACCAATATTAAACAATCCCCGCAACACAAAATCTCAAGAAGTATTAAGCCCATAACCACATTTTCCACCATATCACCCATGCACAAACGTCCCCCACACCAAGTACATACATTGTTCCTAATGTATGCACATAAAACCACATATAACAAGGAAATGAAAAGAGGGAGAAATTAGAGAGCATCCCTGAAATATGTGGTGACGGCAAAGCGGGTTAGGCAGGGGTGGTGGGGGTATAGATACCCCCAAAGCAGTCAAGGTCGCATCAAGCTTGCGGTGCAAGCCACGCATCAAAGAGCTCCAGTCGGGTCAGTCGGCCTTCGATGGCGTCCGAAGATGGGGCAGGCGGTGGCTGTGAGCGGCGGTTTGGGCATTCTTCAGGGTCAAGGGTCGGTATAGCTCATGCCACTCGGGGCCTCGTGATGATTAAAAATGTGCATTTTGTTCAAAGTCGCCACATCCAACGGCTTCCTTTTTTTGTGTTCTCGAGAGGTGAAGTGGAGGTGACCTGCGAGGTCTGTCTCGGCCGTGGAGGTGTGCGGTCGTGGATGGTCCCGGAGCATCAAAATGTGGGGCCGCGACAGAAGTAGTGGTTGTCGCCGGCGCAGGTGGAGATGGTGGTTCGGTCGAAAGACTCGCTGGCGGCGACAGTGGTGCAACCGGGGCAGGGGGTAGAGCTCGACGGCGGCTAGTTCCTCTTCGAGTGGAGGCCATTGTGAAGAAGGTCGTGGAGGGGTGCAGATAGCAGCAGCGGCGCTGTGGTGGTGCGACTCGGAGTCGGCGAACGAAGAAATGACAGTGGACAGCGGCGCAGCAGTGGCGGTAGCGCTGTGGGGCGCGACTCGAACCGCAGCAGCGGCTGTTGTCGGCGGCTTGGCTGTGCGTCAGCTGCGGTACGACAGCGGCGGTGGCAGCAGCGGCGGCGGTAGCTGCAATGAAAGTGGGAAATTAGGACTTGCAAAAGGAAAAGTGGGGAAATTAGGGCTTTCCAAACATATATATATATCTATATACTTTTATATTATATATATATTTTTTGGCTTTGAAATAGGAAGAAAAATAAAAAAAAAGTAGAAAGGAAAATTAATAAAAATACAAAGAGAATTCAGATTTGTCCCCCACCTTTTAGGCGTGATCACGCCTAAACAGCTCCTCAAGTCTATACGTCTGGTGGAAAATCGCCGAGCTCATTGTCTGCTTCAGACAGAAGAGACAATGGGATAGGGCGTGATCACGCCTTATCTCGCTGTGAGGTCTGTCGGACCAATTAGCATGGTGCTGCAGTTGGCATCGAACGGGGCGTGACCACGCCCTATATGAACGTCAACTCTGCAGAGGTGAGGAGTAAAATCCTAAACTAAAATTTCAAAATAAAGCATATAAAACGCCGGGTTGCCTCCTGAAAAGCGCAATTGTTTAACGTCGTCATGCTTGACGGAAGAGCTCATTATCCTTGCTTGGACTGCGGGGATGACGGCAAGGCAATATCCACGGGGTTACCTAAATCATCACCTCGGAGAAATGGTTTCATACGATGGCCCATTTACCTTGAATATTTTCCCGTGTCCAAACTTTGAAATTTCCACTGCACCATAAGGAAAAATATTAGATACCTCAAAAGGACCAATCCAACGTGAACACAGTTTACCTGGTATTAGTTTCAGCCGAGAGTTGTAAAGGAGGACCTTCTGACCCACGTGAAAGTGTTTTTTTGCAGGATTTCATTATCATGAAACGCCTTTCTCTTCTCCTTATAAATTCGCGTATTTTCATATGCATCCAACCGTAGTTCGTCTAGCTCTTGTAATTGAAGTTTACGCTCCATCTCGGCCTTGCTCATGTCCAAATTGCACTTTTGCACTGCCAATATGCTTTGTGTTTGATCTCTACGGGTAAGTGACATTGCCTTTCCAAACACTAATCGATAGGGAGACATCCCTATGGGGGTTTTTATACGTCGTCCTATATGCCCATAAAGCATCATCCCAAACGTAAAGATCCAATCCTTCCTTCCGGGACTCACCGTTTTTCTCCAAAATGGACTTCACTTCTCGATTTTTGACACTTCTTGCTTGGCCATTTGTCTGTGGATGATAAAGCGGTTGCCACACGATGGTGAACGCCATACTTCTTGAACAAGGCCCCCACTACTCGATTGCAGAAATGACTCCCTTGATCACAGATTATTGCTCGTGGG